>JALIZH010026574.1:0-18424 GCA_030522465.1 Rhipicephalus appendiculatus
ATACAAATGTGCAGTTATCCACGAAAATGTGCATGGACAGCTAAAGACAACTGCTCATAATTTTGATACACTGACGACGCTGAGAATATACACGTGTGAAAATGCACGAAAAGGAAAGGTAAAAAAACTAAGAAACACACAAAAACACAAGATCTTCACAGTAATTTATGCACACTGCCCTTTTTTATGCGTGCGATAAATGGCTTAGAAAGACAAGCAACTGAAGTTGCCAGCGCATTCGTTTAAACGAGACGCGATGGTATCGAAGTTGTAAATGAGAAGGATTCCCGTGCCTCCTGTCATAATTTGAGCGAAATCCAGGCTCAAGCAACGTGACCTAACGTTATTAAAACCGAGGAGATGCACATGTTTTGAAATGGGCAGGTTCCGCGACGTGTTAGCGTGAGATTTACGATTGTTAAATCATATTCGTAAAGGGCCTTCTCTTTGTCCAATATAGGGTTTGTTGCTAACCGTACATTCAAGCATGTAAATTGCGTTTTCGGTGTGACAGTCGAAGTCACCTTTCATTTTTAAATGAAATTTTGAAGACATACTTATGACCTGTTGGGAAGTGCGCATATGACGACATATCTTAGATCACGGTTTGTGGCATGGATGCCCTCCGATGGCGTTTTGGCGGTCAGTCTTAGGCAATGATGAAGATGATAGTATGTCGCGAAGGTTTCTAGCTCTGCGGCACACTGCTCTGGGTGGTTCAGTGAAGAAGTTTTTCAGGCGCTCGCATTGCATGAGAATGTTATGGTGTTTGTTTAGTACAAACGATACACGTGGGACTGATGCACAGTTTGTTAGCACTAGGTTTGTCAGGGATGGCTGAGTAGGTGCCTTCGCGGTACAAAGAAGCGTTCTGCGGTCTCTTGTGTCTGCGCGCTGGATCGCATCGTCAACCAATTGCGGCGGAAACTTTTGTTTAAACACGGTGCTTTAAAGCGTTGCACAATTTTTTTGAAAGTCGGATGGGTCAGAGGAGATTATTTTGAAGCGTTATGCTTGACTCTAAGGAATGCTGGTCTTCCAGTGTTTAACGTGGCTGCTGTAGAAATGCAAATATTGCTGTCCATCTGTCGACTTTCGATACAGTGAAGTGGACAATTTATCAGTTATAACTGAAATGGTCACATCAAGAAGGTTAATAGTCGACGCAGAATACGCATGAGAAAATGATATTGAAGGGTGGGCATTGTTAAAATCATTTATGGATGAGAGAAGCTCCAGTTCACCATGCGGCCAAATAAGAAACATCATCAACGAAGCGTTTGTAATGGAATGGTGGAAGCATCTGCTTTAGCAAAAACTTATTTTCTAGGTGCCCAATAAAAAATGTTTGCGTAATTTCGACCAATGCGTGTGCCCATCGACGTTCCACTGATTTGGATGTAGTGGGTACTATCAAATTCAAAATGTTGAGATATAAAATAAGCCTAAGTAAAGCCGTTATTGTGTTGCTGTCAATTCGTTTGTCGGCCAACATTTCTTCATAAGAATCGACGACAGCCCAGATGCCGTCAACATGCGGAATGTTAGTATACACAGACGCTATATCAAGTGACACCACTAGAGAGCCTTTGGGAATGGTGATGTCAGGTACATCGGACTGAAACTTAGTAGTGTCTTTCACGAAAGATGGAAATGTCGCCAGGATATCGCTAATGATGGAATGCACATAGCTGGATAAGTGTTCCGTAACAATGCCTACACCGGAAATTATACGGCGACCAGGCTGTCTTTCTTACGTATTTTTGATAGTAGATAAAAGCGACCGGCGACCAGACTTAGTGGAAAGAGTGAATAAATTACGTTGTCAGCCTGTTTATTCTGTTTAACTAGGTCTAGAAAAGAGCATTTGACAAGTAGTTTATGCTCTTCTGTCGCTTTATAATCAAGTCGTTTATGAAACCCCGTATCTTCCCTATTGAAAATCCTGGACTAGTGGATGCTGGAATCGTTGCTGGATATGGTGGAAACAATAGTTGATGTGGTGGAAATAATGGTGGATAAGCTGGAAGATGTGGTGGTCATAATGGCTGGTGATGGCGATAGTGGAAAAGTTGGTGGAAAATGCTGGCCGCTGGTGGCGATGCAAAGTATGTTTAGGTGGATGGCTTGGTGAACAAGCAAGATGACGGTGGCATGATGGAAGCATGGTGGATGATGGTGGCATGATGGGAATGCACGCGGCGCAGTATGCCAAATCACCGTTATTTTTAACGTTTCACTCTCGAATGTGCAAACAAATGTGTTGACAGTCCAATGAAGCTAACGGCGATCATTACACTTTCTAGCACGCTTTCTTTTAACTCGATAGCGTTAAAGAGTTCGTTTCGCTGAAATTCTGGCGTCGGTGTCGGCGTCGTTGGTTGAGAGGGAAAAATCATCATCTTGTCCGTGACCGAAAAATCGAGAAAGATGCAAATAAAATAAATAATAAAAATGTCCGGGTCCGAAAGACGATCGAACCACCGCTCCGTAGAGTAGAGGATTCCTGGAGGAGAGAAAGGGGGGAGTGTAGGTGAGGAGAGAGAGGCGGTGTGGAATGCGGGACGCGGGAAGGAGGGACAGACAAAGCCCCCGCAAGCACATGCAAGCAAGATCAAGGAATTGGAGTCAATGTGGGCAACAGACACCACTGGTAGTGCGTCTTATTCTTTCCTTGCACACACCACTTGCCTAGCCATTGCTAAGAGGCCACTCTCTGCTCTCGGCCATGACTCTGGTGACTGTGGTGGTGGTTGACGGCCTTATAGTACTACAGTGTTCTGGTTCGGATAGTGGGTGCTTCCATACTTCTGAGAAAGTGACCGGACGCGGGACGGCGGAAGCGCGAGGGACGGACAAGGCCCCGAGCATAAGATGCTTCGCATCTAAAAATCACTCTCATAACACTGCATGCTTCGCCTTGCACCAGATTCCATGTTAGTGGAGCTGAAAGACCCTTCCCTACATGCTTCGGTCCTTCCCAGTTTGTTCTTTTTTGCACTTGGTGTCAGCTCCCAAATCGCTCATTGATACTTCTCTCGGACGGGCCGATGTACATTTTCCCACCGGACATGGGACTGGAGTAAAGAACTGCAACAGAACATTCCACGTGCCTGTATTTGTTTTGCGCTATTCTGCCATAAAATTTGAGACGCTTTTCAATAAAGTGTGAGAAATGGCTTCGTAGCCCTCTCACATACGGCATGGGTACTGGCTGAAGAACTGTTGCATCCTGTTTTCCCCCTCTTTTTTTTCCTTATGGCACATTCCATTTCACGAGTCTATGTCACGGGATATGTCTTTGGAGACAGCTCTCTCAAGATTACATTATAAAGATTATGCATGCAATCTTGTTTTAGATCTTATGCTCGGGCTCTGTCCGTCCCTCCCGCGTCCCGCGTCCGGCCACTTTCATGAAGTAGGGAAGCACCCATTATGCGAAACAGAACACTGTAGTGATATGAAGGCCGTCAACCACTACTACAGTCATCAGAGTCATGGCCGAGAGCAGAGAGAGGCTGCTTAGCAATGACTAGGCAAGTGGTGTCTGTCGCCCAGGTTGACCCCATTCCTTGATCTTGCTTGCATGTGTTTGGAGGGGGCTTAGTCTGTCCCTCGTTCCCGCGTCCCACACCACCACAGCGCATGCGCCTCCCCTCCCCCTCACTCTCCTACGCTCACCCCCTTTCTCTCCTCTAGAAATCCTCTACTCTACGGAGCGGCCCCCGCGTCCCACACCCCGACAGCGGATGTGCGTCCCCTCCCCCTATCTCTCCTCTCCTACGCTCACCCCCTTTCTCTACTCTAGGAATCGTCTACTCTACGGAGCGGCGCCCGCGTCCCACAGCTTATGCGCGTCCTCTCCCCCCTCTCTCCTACGCTCACCCCCTTTCTCTGCTGTAGGAATACTCTACGGAGCGGCGCCCCCCGTCCGACATCCCCACAGTGCATGCGCGTCCTCTCCCCCCCTCTCTCCTACGCTCACCCCCTTTCTCTACTCTAGGAATCCTCTACTCTACGGAGCGCGTCCCACACCCCCCACAGCGCATACGCGTCCCCTGTCTCTCTCCTCTCGTACGGTTCCCCCCCCGCTCTCTGCTCTAGGAATCCTCTACGGAGAGGCGCGCGACAGGTGGTGCGACAGTTGCATACTTCGCTGTGGGCACCACGGTAGTTCCGCTGTATAAAAATGATGGAGCGGTGACGTTTCTCCCGCTCAAGCTAACCATCTCCCCGCTGCTTCGCATCCACACATGGTTCCCTTTAGCGGGAGATGGGGAAGTTTTTTTCTCCTATTCTTCATATGGAGTTGATTTCAACAAACTTTTTTTAGGTAGTAATAAAGACGTTATGCGCATTGATCACAGTTGCGTATGGTCTATTTTCAGTTCGAAAGACGACAACATCATACAAGTCGAATAATCTTTTCTATGTCGTTGTATGGTATAAATTATCGATCAATGTCCATGTGTTTTGCAAGGAAGCAATATAGGAATAAAGTTCGGATGTTATGCGCCGCACTCAGAACTGACATCCGACTTTTAAATGCGAAGCATTTCTCTGCGTACTGTAAGCACTTTTGCGTTTCTATCTACGTATCTATCTATCTATCGAGCCGCCTACGTCTCGGTGCTCTCCTCATGGTCTCCTAAACTTGGGGCAGTCCAAAATTTGTATGGGAGGGTAAGAAGTATTGACGAATATGTCTGGCTGGCCATGACATGAATAACATGAAAATCCTGTCGCGTACGTCGTCAAACTCATTTCTCCAGACACGTGTGGCTCATACCCGTATACCATGGGCCGCGGTATGCGGGTATGCGCCACAAGACTTAGACAATTTATATCTATAGGGACGGCGAGAACAGGTATTGGTAATTTAAATGCGAGAGCGTTAAGAGAAACAGACATCGGTGGCGTTGACACTGGTAATTTAAAGGCGACAGCATTAAGAAAAACGGACATTGGTGGCATTGACGCGAGGAATAAAAAAAACTTCCCCATCTCCCGCTAAAGGGAACCCTGTGTGGATGCGAAGCAGCAGGGAGATATTTAGCGTAAGCGGGAGGAAGGTCGCCGCTCTCGTTTCACGGCAGCGGTCCGGGCGCTCATCGCGGCGCTGCGCAGGAGAGAGAATGAGGCGCGCGCGCTCCGTCATTTTCATACCGCTGAACTACCGTGCCGCCCCCAGCGGAGTATGCAGCTGTCATACCACCTGTCGTGCGCGCCCCTCCGTAGAGGATTACTAGAGGAGAGGACGGGGGGGGGGGGGGGGGGGGACCATAGGAGAGGAGAGAGAGAGGGGGAGGGGACGTGCATGCGTTGTGGGGGTGTGGGACGTGGGAGCCGCTCAGCAGAATAGAGCATTCCTAGAGGAGTGAGGGGGGAGAGGACGCGCATGCGCTGTGGGGATGCGGGACGCGGTCGATGCTCCGTTGAGTAGAGGATTGAATTGAATTGAAATTTATTCCGCAACAACAGGACATGTTACGAGGAGGGCAGGTAAAAGCTGTGAGAACAGCTTGAGTAGCCCCTGACCCCCAGATACACAGGGTAGCACAGAAGACGTGCGGCTAAGTTCAACCAAAAAAATAAAAAAGTATGTTTCACAGTGTGCATTAAAAAGGAAAAAAAAAAACACAAAAGGAAAGATTACAATACAGGCATAAGGGAAACAATATGAAAGATTACAATGCAGGCATAAGTCACGAGATCACATCATTATACAAACACTGATCGCAGCTGTTTTGGTGATATGCTGGATATGTCATGATGTTCCCTAGTTAAGCGGTTAAGAAGTGTAGGCAGTAGAAACTTTAACATTTGATGTCCGCATTTTGTTCTACATTTCGATATGTACCACACTTCAGGTTGACGTACATTATAAGCAGGAAAATTTTTCTCTAACCTTGCTATTCTTGCAATCGTATCATTATTTTTCAATAAGCCGAACTTGTATAAACGACTTAGTTTGTAATCATGTATTGATGCAACCTGAATGATGCAGTATTTTTTAAATAACTCTGCTGTGTGGCAGCGATATGGGACTTTACAGGCGAGACGCAAGGCTTTCTTTTGCAAGATGGTAAGTTTGCTAATGTTTCCAGTTGTCGTTGTGGACCATACGAGAAAGGCATAATTCAATGAAGAAGAAAACAACGCGTTATATATAAGCATGTTAACAGAAAAAGGGAAGTAGTAGCAATGGCGGCGCATAACGCCGATTATCCGAGATAGTTTAGTAATAATATGGTTCACGTGATCATCCCATGCCATATTTTGTGAGAAATACACGCCTAATGATTTAAAACTTTTGACAACTTCAATTACTGTGTTGTTTAACGAAATGATGGGAAACTGAACTTGTGTGTGGCGGGGGTGAAATAAAACAGCTTTCGTTTTATTTATGTTTAGTTTTTAGGGAGTTCCCTTGGGCCCATGAGTTAATTTTAGACAGTGCGTTATTCGCTCGACTACCCAGGTCGCTGCTGCATTTGCTTGAAAAAACAAACTGGTATCATCAGCATATATAATGTAATGGGCTGATTCATCAATACGAACTATCTCATTAACATAAAGTATAAACAGAAATGGTCCAAGGATGCTTCCCTGCGGGACGCCTGTTTTAATGGGTTTTGTTGTGGAATGTTTGCCTTCAATTACGACAAATTGAGTGTGGTGTTGCAAGTATGACGTGATTAATTTGTGCGCAACGCCTCTTATACCATAATGATCCAACTTTTGCAGTAGTAGTTTATGATTGATGAGGTCGAAGGCCATAGAAAAGTCCAGAAAAAGACCGAGTGCCATATTCCGGGATTCAAAATTTTCTAGAATGTGTTCTTTTTGTGCCAGTAGCGCGAGCGCGGTAGATTTATTTTTTCGAAAGCCATACTGTGCTGAAGTGATCAAGTTGAACTTGTCAGTAAAAGAGGTCAAGCGTTTCAAAATTATTTTTCTCCAAACCCTTCGAGAACACAGGCAGAATCGATATAGGACGGTAGTTAGACATGTCATTTCTGGAACCCTTTTTATAGATAACTGTCACTTTTGCAATCTGCATGTTTCGCGGGAAATGTCCTGTGGACAAACATATGTTAAAAACGTAGGTAAGGTAGGGTGCTAGTATGTCAATAACATATTTAACAGGTTTCATTTGAATATTGCCCGCGTCAGTGGCTTTGCTGTTACTGAGTGTCAAAAATGTCGCTACTAATTCACTCTCTGAAACTGGCTCTAAAAATATTGTTTGGCTGTTTCTATTATTCATATATCGTAGAGCAGTACTATTGCTTGTAGTGCCACCAACTGATAAAAAAGAAGTCGTTAAATGCATCAGCTAATTGAGGCCCTTGAATTTCTATCCCATCTTTCACAATTTTTGTTAATTCCTCCGGTGGATTACTAAGCGTACTGTTAAGTACCTTCCAAACATTTTTCTGTACGCCCTTGTGTTGAGTTAAACTGGTTCGAATAATATAGTTTTTTCTCATCACGAAGGAATTTGGTGACAAAGTTTCGGTACTTTTTAAATACTTTGAGAGATTCAGGGGACTTACTCACTATAAATGCCTTGAACAATTGGTCCCGCTTTCTTATGAGCTTAAGACATTCTTTATTTATCCAAGGCTTTCGACTTTTTTTAGATGTTTTAAATGTCTTTTGGGGAAAACATTGAAGATATATTTCGGAGAACTTGTTCATAAATAAATCGTATGCTAAATTGGGAGCGCTCGCAGCGAACACATCGCTCCAGTCGGTTCTGCTTAAGCGATCTCTAAAAAGGGTTAGTGTTTCAGGATTTATAAGTCTATAGGAAAATTCTGCGCGCACTTGCTTGGGTACGTGAATGAGTTGACTTACGAACATGAATATAGGCATGTGGTCACTAATATTGTGAATTAAAGTGCCAGCCGTAACGAGCGAAGGATCAAAGTTGGCTATAAAAAGATCTAAGAGTGTTGATGATTGTGAAGTGATTCGTGTAGGAGCCGTTATGACATTCTGACAATAATGCGAGCTTAACATTGATTCAAGTTCTAATTTAACGCTGCTGTCAGCTAACATGTTGATGTTGAGGTCGCCACCTAATATTAAGGCATATTTTTTTTCACTCACAAATTCTAACAGAGAGTCTAAAAAAGAAAAAAACAAACGCACATTATTTGAGGGAGGGCGGTAACATACACAAAACACTGATGTACCACATCTAACAGTAAGTATTTCATATAAAGGAGAAATGCAGCAGAATTCTGACACCAACGCACAGTCTATTGAACTTGAGATTAGCAT
Organism: Rhipicephalus appendiculatus; assembly: GCA_030522465.1. NCBI lineage: Eukaryota > Metazoa > Arthropoda > Arachnida > Ixodida > Ixodidae > Rhipicephalus > Rhipicephalus appendiculatus. Next base: position 8,293 of record JALIZH010026574.1, read on the forward strand.
AGCTACGCCACCACCCCTTTTGCCTGTGCGGTTCATGTAGTAGGATTTATAAGTTAGAAACGTAAATACATCGTCTTCGAAAGTAAACCACGTTTCCGAAAACATCACAACGTCAAAGCACACTTGCGCTTCACTAAAAAAATATTCGAGTTCATCCTGTTTATTCCTACCCGATCTAAGGTTTAAATGAACACAACTGAGGCTTTTTTCGCAACAAGTGTCATACAGGTTTTTAAGATTAATAAGGTATAGGTGCGGTTGAGGGAAGCATGATAAGAAGAATATCAAAAGAATATCAAGAGGGTAACAATGCAATGCGGGGCAACAGTATCACAGCTTATCAAGGTCGGCCAAACAACGAATGACAACCGCGCTATCACCTTCTCTTTTTCTAACGAGAATTTTGCCGTTGCAATGCCATGAAAAACGATAGCCATTGTTCTGTGCCCAGTCTTTTGCGCAGCGGAGCAGCTCTCTGTTTTGCTGGGTCATGCTCAGTGATCGAAACACCCGATGAGGCATCTCTTAGGGCTTTCCGCTTTCCCAGCCACTTATCACGAGTTGATTGCTGGGCAAATCGAACTATAATTCCGGGTGTTCTGTTTGGCTTTGACGGAAGTCGGTGGATAGCGCCAATGTCATTCCCAGTCAGCTCTGGCAGGTTAGCAATCTTGGCCACATCATTCAACTTACACAGCAAGTCCTCGTTTGGCGTAGCTTGGATGCCGTGAACTTCTATGTTTAGTCTCCGACTACGAAACTCGAGATCATTCACTGTAGCATTCAGTTGTTGAATGTCACCTGAGGTGCAGTCCGCCTCTAATTTCCCAACGCGTCTGTTTAAACTACTAATGTCCTTTTCCTGCTTAACTTGACGGCTCAGGATGTCGTCGTACTTCTGCGACAATAGCTTGATTGAGTCCTTAATTTCCCCCAACCTGAGCCGACCAAACAACGAATTCCTAGAGGAGAGAAGAGGAGAGGACGCGCATGCGCTGTGGGAGGTGTGGGACGCGGGGGGCCGCTCCGTAGAGTAGAGGATTCCTAGAGGAGAGAAAGGGGTTGAGCGTAGGAGAGAGAGGGGGGGGGATGCGCATGCGCTGTGGTGGTAAGGGACGCGGGAAGGAGGGACGGACTAAGCTACCTCCAAACACATGCAAGCAAGATTAAGGAATGGGATCAACCTGGGCGACAGACACCCCCGTGCCTAGCCATTGCTAAGCAGCCTCTCTGTGCTCTCGGCCATGACTCAAGGAATGGGGTCAACCTGGGCGACAGACACCACCTGCCTAGCCATTGCTAAGCAGCCTCTCTGTGCTCTCGGCCATGACTCTGATGACTGTGGTACGGTTGACGGCCTTCATATTACTACAGTGTTCTGGTTCGCATAATGGGTGCTTCCCTACTTCATGAAAGTGCCCAGACGCGGGACACGGAACGCGGGACGCGGGAGGGACGGACAGAGCCCCGAGCATAAGATGTTTCGCATCTAAAATTCCCCCATTTCCCGCTAAAGGGAACCATGTGTGGATGCGAAGCAGCGGGGAGATAATTAGCTTGAGCGGGAGGAAAGTCGCCGCTCTCATTTCACGGCAGCAGTCCGGGCGCTCATCGCGGCGCTGCACAGGAGCGAGAATGAGGCGCGCGCGCTCCGTCATTTTCATACCGCGGAACTACCGTGACGCCCCCAGCGGATTATGCAGCTGTCACACCAACTGTCATGCGCGCAACTCCGTAGAGGATTCCTAGAGGAGAGGACGGGGGACCGTAGGAGAGGAGAGAGAGAGAGGGAGGGGACGTGCATGCGCTGTGGGGGGTGTGGGACGCAGGAGCCGCTCCGTAGAGTAGAGGATTCCTAGAGGAGAGAGAGGACGCGCATGCGCTGTGGGGATGTGGGACGCGGGCGCCGCTCCGTAGAGTAGATGATTCGTAGAGTAGAGAAAGGGGTGAGCGTGGGAGAGGATAGGAGGAGGGGACGCGCATGCGCTGTGGGGCGTGTGGGACGCGGGGCACCGCTCCGTATAGTAGATTCCAAGAGGGGAGAAAGGGGGTGAGCGTAGGAGAGGAGAGAGGGGGGGGGACGCGCATGCGCTGTGGTGGTGTGGGACGCGGGAAGGAGGGACGGACTAAGCCCCCTCCAAACACATGCAAGCAAGATCAACGAATGGGGTCAACCTGGGCGACAGACGCTGCCTGCCTAGCCATTGCTAAGCAGCCTCTCTGTGCTCTCGGCCATGACTCTGATGACTGTGGTAGTGGTTGACGGCCTTCATATTACTATAATGTTCTGGTTCGCCTAATGGCTGCTTTCCTACTTCATGAAAGTGGCCGGACGCGGGAGGGATGGACATAGCACCTAGCATAAGATGCTTCGCATCTAAAAAATACACCATCTCCCACTAAAGGCAACCATGAGGGGATACGAATCAGCATTGGGGGCGCACACCAAGTTTCCGTTTACCTTCACTCGGCCGTGGAAGCCAAGCGTCGGCGGGAGGGAGAGGATGGAGTGGGTTTACAGGCGGCAGCGCGGGGGGAGGAGAGGATAGAAGGCGACCGAACGCCTGCGTAAACGCCCGCGTAAAGGAGGAGAGTGCGAGGCCGTAGCGCGGGGGAGGAGGAGTGCGCTACCGGCTTTATATCCACACTTGAATGAGAGGAGACTAGAGGAGAAGAGTAGCGCATGCGCCGCGAGAGCAAAAGCGAGAACGGTGGAGAAGCGCAAGCAGGTGGTAGGAGAGGAGTGGAGAGAGTAACGCGCAGCTGTTGGAGAGAGGGAAGGAAGAAAGTTTCGCATGCGCAGTGTGAATGCGGACGCCGACTCAGAGTTCTAGCAGGAATCGAACCCAAGCATTCTGCGTGGCAATCAAGCATTCTAGCACAGAGCTACGTCAGGTCTCGAAACTGCTTTGGAAGAATACCCTATGCAGCGGTAATGTTGGTGAAAGTCATATTGTGGTTGGCTATCTAATTTTATAAATATTACCTGCGTACTCCTATGACGAAAATAGTCATGTCGGGTTAACGTCAGTTGTATACTTAAGCTCCATCCATTGTAGTTGATCTACGTAACACTATCCAGGGCAACCATACATGCATGCACAAGCTTTACATATGAGCTTACGGCATCTGGATATCCATGTTTCAGTTGGCATCGTTACTCAACTGTGAGGAACTGGTTATATGAAACATAAACACCTGTTCAACATGTCTGTGCGTGCAACATTTGTACATATATTTAGCGTCATTCATGACGTGTCGCTCAATAAAAAAATTACAACCCAGTCACCTCACCTCCGGATGCTTCGCATAACATGGACTCCCATGGTACTTGGGACCTGCCTAATTTTTTTTGTTCAGCCAATAGTCAATACACATCAAATGCTTGAAATGAAATACTGTCGTGAAGAGAAAAGCTACAGGTAACAATCTAAGAACACACATAAAAACCATCGATTTTAAACCGAGTTTATACTCCTGAAAAGGCAGGGAATATATACAAATAAAGGGATCTGTGTATCAACTGCATCGAACGTGCAAACAACAATAATGATTTCATAAAAACAGATAAACAGCCCCGCCAACAAACACCAAACAAAGTTATCAACGAAAACCTAACAATTGGTATTCGATATTTTAAAACGGAGAGCGAACACTGAGAGAGGCTTCACCGTTTTTTCTTGCAGTAATAAGTTGCATAAAATTCCCGCGACAGGGAATCCCCGTTCATATGTATTACACTGGTGCCCGAAGAATGAGGCTGGCAGGCAGACAAACCGCAGCTCAAGGGCTGACACGAAGACATTCCGTTTTCGCGAATAAACTTCCCTACCCCAATCTCTCGTGGATGCGATGTCGGGTTTTGAAAATATGAAGCCACGTGGAACTCCGGAATATAGTGCAGATATTGCCGATGGCACCGCGCTTATAGTGCATCCCATGCTTCGGCATACTGAAGAATGCCAGTGCGTAGACATCCTAGCTTTGTGGACGCTGGGGAACCACAGACACTTCACGTCGACTCTCAACACATTATTTAACACGAAAGTGTTTTATGCCGGAGTCTACCAACACATCATTGAGGTATTTCGGCAACCGAAATCACTTCACAAAATGAACACGATCACATCGCAAAGCAAAGCTTGCAGAAAAAAAAAGTTTCTTCAGCGGAAGTCGATGCCACGACATCTCACTCAGCGACAACAGAAGCGGGGTATGATAACACTGCGCCATGCCCTTTCACTCAGGATGCTTTACAAACGCGCGTTTTATATAGCACACTTTTTTTCTCACTGTACTCTTGGTCAGAGGGTTGGTGTCAGCACCTGGATTTGGTAATGCTTCCTGACCGGCCCTCCACGATTAGCTCCTGAAACGAGTCGTTGCTACGCGTCCGCACAATTGCGCGCGTTTAAAATAGGAGAAATGCAATTTTCTCCACGCGTTTAACACACCGCAAGATGGCACCCTTAGCCCAAGCCTCGTATTCGCTAATAGCGTTCACCATATTAAAAGCTCGGCGACGCGCGCCTGCCTCCCCTGGCTGTCGTAGCGCGTTCCCCGCTTACGCTCGCCCCGAGAAAAATCGCGGCCGGGCTAGAGTCAGGCACGACGCGCGTTAAGTTTCCCTTTAGTCCGGCTTTGGTGTTCAGTGCCGCGCCATGGCGATCTTAGTCCAAGTTCTCCGTTTTACCAGCGACGCTCTTCTTGCTGCCACACCACTTTCTCTAATTACGTTCTCGCCGTTAAATATTACAATTTCAACCACGCTTTGTGTATACGTTCTCATAGGACATTAGTTTTCAGGACGGAGATATAGCACGAATCGTCAGTGCTGTTGCATCCACTGTGCTGTGCAGCCCAACACCAACATACGTTTTAAAAGCCCTCATACACCGCTACACAGTAAGGCCTACTTTTGTGAAGACATGTTTCACTTTTTGAGTTGCACCGATCCCTATGATGGAGGAATCAACCATGTTTTAGTTTTTAGGGGCGAAGCTCCTAAGGGTGTGGGTCTGTCCCTCCTCTGTAGTTGTCGTAGTACGTAGGTAGATAGCCACGTATAGTGGAATGTACGCACTCCACGTGATAAAGATGACGATGACGAAGTATAGTGGATTGTACCCACTACACGTATAAGCGCGTTCCAGTATAGTGGAATGTACCCACTACACGTGATAACGATGACGATGACGCTGATAACCATGAAGTGTAAGCGCGTTCCAGACCACACATTCTCTTTCTGCCATGGATGAAAACGATCCAGCTTCGCCCACTCATCATTCACTTCGTGGATATGGCGTGATTTTTTTCTTTCACTGGTGCAGAATCTTTAGGAAATGCAGCATGAGTAGGTACTTCATCTCCATCACATACAGCCAGGACCACCACTAATGCCTCTGAAAATTACACGCAGCATCTTGTACCAATTTAGGACGGACGAAGTGAATGCAGCTACAACAATTCTTGATGATCACTAGAGGAAAATGTATTAAAAATATTTGATAAGTCGTGCACAGTTGCCTTATCACCTGTGTATAGAAGCTTCAGAACAATGAAAAAAAAAACGCAATCCTGTTTTGTGGCCATCAATTCAAGGATATCCGTGGGCTCGTGCGCAAATTGAGGAGCATACCGGATAACAAAAAAAAATATCAATAATCTACTCAGTTCTGTAAAGATAAGTGCGAGCGACCATGGCTAGCTACGCAAAGGTAGAAGCCATGCAGCCGCACCTCCACGCCATGCGCTTTTCATACCGTGTGCCATGGCAGGGTTCCATAATTTGCTCGCATTAAAATTAGCTACTTTAGCGCGCAAAGGAACCACACCGGATGTGAGCGATCACATTTCGTGGCGTGTGCACACGGTAACAATGCGTGCTGATGCAAATTCTTTCCATTGCGCCATTCTACGCTGCTTAGATTCCAGCACGCCCATAGGAACGAGAAGAGAACAAAGGTTTAAAGCGTGCGACAAATCCATGTTACTTCACTCGTTTTTGGCAATTTCAGGAAACTTTTGCCGCAATAAATTCGCGAGGCAATGAAGTCCGATAGTAAAATCATTTGATGGACACATGGAAAAGTGCTACAGATTATTTGGAAAGTGAGTATTTAAGGCGCTTTTTGTAAGCGGACACTGGGGGCTATTTTCTTTGCTATCTGAAAAATGTGACGCGCTGTGAGTGCGACTGAACACCCTAGAAATTTGCAACCATTGTGAACGTGGGTCGCCAATTGGGACAGTAGCCGTGGTCAAAGCAATTCTGCCTGTGCGATGGACGAGCAAAAGGCAGGAACCGGAGTAGGCAGGAGCAGTAGTACTATGAAATGTCTAGAGCCCATTTATCATGCGTCTAGAACGGCCTTCGATCCTCACCTTCAATTTTATCACCTGTATTCTATTCTATTATTTCTACTACATATGCGAGGGAACGTTTTAGCAAGCTATTTGGGACGGTATTTCGCAAGTGTGACATATCTGAACACTAAGAGAAGGAAATATTTGCTATTTAGGGCACAGGACCACTCTAGAAACGTGGAGATTCACTTGGAAAGTCCAGTTCACCGAAGAAGCTCGGGTATATAAAATGTTGCTTGCTTGTGCGTGTTCATAGTTTTCAAACCGACGGGTAATTCAGAATGAGTGAAGATACGAACAACCCCGTTTCTGAAAGCGGGAGTGTGCGAGGCTGACTTCGAGATGGCACTGAGCACAACTGGCAGAAGATTCTATACACCGGCTCTGGTCGGCGACAATGCGCAGCGGCTCAAGAAATCGCGAAGGCTTTGGGGATACGAAATATATTTCTTCATTTGTTGTTGCTCGGGGCTACTAGTTGCTGTGCAATCCTGGTGGTACCCTGCATTAATGAACTCCGCTTCCATCAAGTGTTTTAGAAGTCACCTACGGAGCTGTACTTCGCCCTGAGTAATAAGGGCGCAGCTAGAATTGATCTCAGTACTAATTTTAAGGTTTATTGAACCTGTAGTTCACCGAGTGTGCTGCGAAAGTAAACATCATTTATCGTGACTGCAGTGGAGTTTGCTTCTTAAACTCCTGCCGTCATTACCAATAAAGTGAGAACACTGAAACTAATCGTAGATAGCTTCACAGACCAGGTAGTTTCATTTCTAGGCGTACACACACCTGGGGACCTGCGCTGCCTAATGTGCACCGCATTTTTATGCACTAAAAATCGCGTTTTAGGCGCCAAAAACAGGCAGGCAAAAGACAGTTTTAGGCCCCCAAAATCGTAAATATAGACACACTAAATATTTGCAAAAATTCAAATTTTCGAAGAAAGACGTGTGCTACCTGTGTCTACGACAGGAAAGCAAACACATGTTATAATTAAAGATAGCAGAAAAGCGTCAATAGTTTAACATAGCCATGCTATTGTTCCGTTTTCCCGCATGGTTTTCCAGAACATGGTCTGTTATTTTATTGTCCAGCATTGGTGATTTAAGTGTCCGCCATCGAATAAACACGCTTCTGGGTCTCTTTCTTTTCGGCATGGCTGTGAAGGGCCGCCCAGGAGCCAATAGCCAGACCGCTAAAAGGCAAGAAGGGTCTTTTAGCCTCGTATTGTCCGGGCCTAGTCGCGCAGGGTCAATTTATCATCTGTCTGTGAAAACTTTAAAGGGCCCCTTACCAGGTTTGAGCATTTCGAGCTGGCAAGTGTAATCATCTGTCTGTGAAAATTTTTATTATCATATGTCTGTGAAAACTTTAAAGGGCCCCTTACCAGGTTTGAACATTTCGAGCTGGCAAGTGTTTCCAAGCAGGAGATTTTCGGTTACGGTAGAATTTCTCAGTTCGATAATATGCACTGTTTGACACACGTTATGAGATAAAGACAACTGCCGATTTTTTTGTGGCGGCTGTACGCCGCCGCCGTTGTACATAAGCAACACAGCTCAATTTCAACGAAATCAGGAATTTCTGTGACGAATCACTTGACGTAAAATACTTTAAAAAATAGTTTTTGTCTGTGACGACTGTTCGAATAGGAGCCCTCGATAGCTAGTGAGCTTACAGATGGATTTGTGGCGCGCGTCACTGTCGGGTCCCACGTTCAGGGGGAAACAATGTATGCATTGAGTTTCATTATATTGCTACGAAGTCAATGTTCACTCAGCGAACGAAAGAAAAATTCAAACGCAAACATGTATCCTCTAACACGGCTCCTACATACCAATACTTTATCTTGATGACGCTATTCCTTTTTCAAAACAACAACATTCGTCAATGCCCCCTCGGCTAACAAAAGAAACATTCAATTGCAAACATACAATCAGTCACAGAACTTCACTATACCAAGAGTTTATTTTGATGACGGTATTACTTTTTTTTAAATGAACATAACTTTAACCTCTCAGACATGATAGTCTTTCTGTTTTTCAGCCATATAGTGAAAGGTAGTCCTTAAACTATTGTGAGAAGTTTAGTGAGAATTGTTCACGTCTTCCGATTGACCGCAATTGAAAATCTTCTAGGGGAGCTTATTTTTAATGAAAAATCGATTTGGATTTTCAGGAAGGAATACTACTAACGTGTCAACGTCCAGTGATACCTTTCACTTAAGACTTAAATAGCCGGAGTAAAAGAAAGGGCGCTTCGAATTGAGAAGGAATAGTCGGCGTCAGTGTTGATGGAACGTGGTGGGAAGGCTATAGAGCTACTTCGTGTATTTAAGACTGAAAAATCTGATACCCGATTTATGCACTGACACTCACTTAACTTTAGCAATGGCCACTCTTAACTTTAGCAATGGCCACCTAACTAGCAATGGCCCCAGAAGAGGTAACTGCAGTTCCCTCTTTTCCCTCACCCATTGGTTGAGTCGAAAGGAAAACGAGCGGCACAATGGATTCAAACTTTAAAACGTAGCGACGAAGTGCTGCTCACAATAGCCTCCCTTTTTTTCGCTGACTTCCGTGGGAAAATATTGGAAGTAAAGAATTTTTAGGCAGCATTATTGCGAAAAACACGGTAGGTAATAACTAGAGACCAAATTTTAGGCAAATGTCTATTTTGGTACTTGCGTTCCTATTGTGCCATTTTGATATATGAGCACGAATTAGGGGGTTAGGGAGGGGTTTTATAGTGTTTTTATAGTGCCTTTAAAGGCCTATTTTTGGGGTGTGCGCCTAAATGTCTATAAGTGCCTATAAATGCCTATTTCCAAAAAAGGGCGCCCGAGTGAGCACTATTTAAACTCAAATTTTGCTTTCGAGTACAGTTTGAGACCGTAATTCATGTTACCGGGCAAAATTGACGTTTCGGAACTGTAAGGGGTGCCACAACCTAGTTGCCTAGTTCAAGAAACTTCCAGTAAGCAACCGCTAGCAGCAGTGAAATGGGACGCGAGAGAGAGAGACAGATTCGGGAAAGATGAAGAAAATAAAAGGACGCTTTTTTTCTGCCTCCCGTCGTGGGGTCACGGCTCAGCGCCTTTAGGGATGGGGAAGGGGGAAGTAAAGATGAGAGAAAGAAAGAGAGAAAATAGCCAGAATGGGTGATTAGATGACAAGAGAGTGTCTTGTCAGTCCAGGCAGGGAGGACGAAGCCAAGGCGTTCGTCCATAGGGCGTCGAGGTCCGCAGGAACGGCGACCTTGAGAAAGGCTCGCAGGGCTGCTGTCCTGGACCGTGCGGGAAAGATGAAGTCATCCACAGTTGTCGCAGGGAGACCGAGCAGGCGGTAGCGGCGCACCATCTCGCATCGTTCACCGGCGAGGACATGGCAGGAGCAGATGATGTGCTCCAGCGTTTCTTCGACACCACATCTGCGGCACGCAGGGGATGAAGAGCGACCCTTGGCGTACATACGAGCAGCAGGGCAGGCGCTGCCGGTCCGCAGGCGAAGCAGCAGCCACCGCTCTCGTCTCATCAGGCCAGTCTACGGTAAGGGTGGCGGTGTATTACCGCTTGCCACCCGCCTGTGAGGGTGAGCCGTTGGAAGCAGCTGCCGTAAGCGTTGTCGGAATAGACCGAGAGGGCTATTCAGTTACAGTGTATCAGTTACAGTGTATCATTTAAGAGACTGCTCCCCAAGAGACATGACCGGCTTTGACAACATTCAAGTGAACTTCCATGTTTTTTGTGGACATTTTCAATTCCGTG
>JALIZH010026575.1:0-13448 GCA_030522465.1 Rhipicephalus appendiculatus
GCCGGGGGGCCGGGCGGCGTCTAGTCACTGTGGCCACGCAATACAGCTTTGCTGATGCGTGCCCATCTCGGCTCCCCCCACCAAGCAGCCGCCGGCTGCACCAACCTTCCATGTCCCGGAGGTAAACTTTCCAGAGACCTCGGGCAAGACACACACAATTGAGAGGGCATCTGTCCCTCCTGAAAAACCTTCATCAGCATCCGCGTCTCCATCGGAAGCAATGGAGGTGACACCTGGATCCTCAGCGTCCCCGACGCTGACTGAATCCCCCAAAGTGGGGCGGAGCTTTTTAGACCGCCTCAAAGGAAAGAAACATCCCCCAGTCCAGCCACCTGACAAAGGCAGTCAGGATTGAATAAGTCACCCTCTTCTCCTCATTCACAAAAATGGCTGCCGAAAGTATCATTCATTTGAACTGCCGGGGACTGCTTAAGAACTCGGACGACATTTATGGAATATTTGCAGAACACCAACCAAACATACTTTGCTTGCAGGAAACACACTTAAACCCCACACACACTAACTTTCTAAAAATTACACCATCTCCCGCTAAAGGGAACCATGTGTAGATGTGAAGCAGCGGGCGCTAACGCTTACACTAGCGGCGGCGTTGACGCTGGCGCTCATCGCAGCGTTGCGCAGGAGAGAAAGCTGGGGAGGCGCAAAGCAGGCAGTGATGGAGCAGTTTTTCCTACTGGAACATGCCAATCGCTGCTAATGGGCAATGAGAGACAGAAGACTCCGACTGGACACAGAGACCCGCACTCCGCTTTTAGTTAACGCGCACGCTGCGAATTTTTCTTGTTCAACAACGCACAGGAGAAATCTCCCACCGGCACCACCTTGGAGGTCAAGATCCATTGCTATATATACGGGATGGCCAGTGAACGGTTGTGCAGCGCGAGCAGTCGGTTTTTTCATCCAAGAAACTCGCTAGCAGACGCTGCCTGCGTCGGCGTCGCGAGGCGAGAGAGGGAGGAGCGTAGGAGAGGAGAGAGAGGGGGTGACACGCATGCGCAGTGGGAGTGTGAACGCCGTGGGCAGGCATGCGTAGAGGAGAGAGGGGGGGAGCGTAGGAGAGGAGAGAGAGGGGGGGACGCGCATGCGCAGGGGGGAGTTAGACGCCGCGGGCAGCGATGGAGAGAGGGGGGGGAGTGTAAGAGGGGGAGAGAGGAAGGGAGGGGCATGCGCAGTGTGGGTGTGGTTGCCGCGGGGAGGGATGCCTAGAGGAGAGAGAGGGGGAGAGGAGGTTTTTTATTTTTATTTTTTTAACTGTTTGCGCATGCGCAGTAAGGGTGGGCACGCGGCACACCACCACCACCACCGGATTAAGCTTCGCCATAAGATGCTTCACATCTAAAAGGTATGTGGTATACCGAAAGGACAGGCAAGGCACTGCCCACTCATCTGGCGGTGTCGCTATAGTGGTGCAGAAAACAGTCCCCAGTCAAAGGTTCACTCTGATCACTGATTTAGAAGCAGTGGCAATACGAACCCTAATTTTTGGGCGAATAACAACCGTATGTTCCCTATATATCCCTCCGGACCACCACCTCTCTGTTGAGGAATTTGAAAAAACTCACCGACCAGCTTCCACATCCATTCCTGTTAGCTGGAGATCTTAAAGGAGTCCTGACACAAAAATTTTCGCCCCGCGTTTTTTTGCTGCAATGTGTTGCTGGGGGCCTGTTAGTCATAACACGGCACATCGTTTGCTGCAGCGCGCGACAGATAATTAATTACAAGCTCCTCATTACCGACACAGCCTCAGTTTCGGTTTGACAGAGCTCCAAAAACGACAAGCCGCCGGGTGCAACTATCACCACCTAGCGAGTGAAACGCTCGGTCACGGAGCACACAGAACAGTGACGCACTTCCGCGCGGTCTGCATCGTCTGCTTGCATTCGCTTGTCACCCATGCTGCGTGATGTCGTCGCCGTTATCGTCCTCGCTGTCGTCGTCGGGCTCATCGTCGTCTGATGGCGACAATTTTCTTGCGACGGGGATGGAAGGAATTTACGACGGGGCGAATTACTTCAGATTTGACCCGCTGGCGAGGAGTGCTTCGTCGGGAAGCGGCAACGATACCAGCGACGACGACCACGATGAACCTCGCGTCGGCAATGTACCGACGCATTCGTGCACAAATGTTCTGCAGGGCAATTCATTTAGCCAAAGTACGTTCGCTTTTTCTACGTTCAATATCCGATTGAATCACTTGATAACATTGTGATGCCCTTCAAGTTGTTGGTGCCGAAGAAAGCTAGGTAACACCAGAGCACCAGACGTGAGCGATGCACAGGGTGGAGTCGGAAGACCCATGTACGCCAAGTCCGGCGCCTGTGTGGTAAAGCAATGCGCCTCGAAATGGAGCCCGCAAACGCGACTGTTCTGCACGGGGGACCAGTCTTGATACTCCTGACGTCCACAAGCGCACACGAACTCGATCCACTTCTGCTGCCGAGGTTCGTCGCGGGGAAACGTATGCAGCGATACGCCTGATCCCGACTTCGACGTGCAGAAGGAAACGGCGCAGAAGGATTTCGACATTGTGGCCTGTCACTGCAGCCCAGGCAGCACAGGGAAATCAAGAAGTCCTTGGGAGCAGGAAACGGGAAAGCTGTAGTGTCGCCAAGCACAAAACTTTCAACGCGTGCGCCGCGGCAGCGCCTCCTCTTGGCCGCGGCCACACACTCGCGAGCAGCCGCCGAGCAGTCACCAACAGCGCAGTGGCGAGCGCGCAAGACGCTGCGCCGTGCTCCCTACTGGGCTGCAGAAATTAGGCGTCTCATTCTTCTTCTAACCACCAACACACACAACACACAAAACAGAAATGGCGGCTACGACGTCATCATAACCTGTTGTACCGGGAAGTAGGAGGGTCACCTCGGGTCACCTCCGAGGGTGTCAATGCCGCCAGGTGCGGCCTAGAATGCTGGATCGCGCACGCGAACTTCAAAATTCATATAAAATACCTTCCAAGCTTTATTAGCTGTCGATATTTTGCAGATGGTACACGCATGTACACGGGAATCGATCCAGCAGGCTATCTCGGCCGCGAAATTTTGTGTCAGTACCCCTTTAATGCGCGCCACCCTCTAACGGGATGTAGAAAAACTGATTCTCGAGGTTCGCTCATTGAAAACATCCTGCTGTCCCCTGGCTCCTGCATATTTAATAAAAAAGAGCCAACGTACTTTAATGTAGCGCACAACTCATACACAGCAATAGACCTTGCAATCGGCTCTCCTTCACTCTTGGCAACCACTGAGTGGGCCGTTATTCATAACCTCTATGGAAGTGATCACTTTCCTGTTTGTTTAAAACAGACAGGACACACAAACCCGGCGGTAAAATGGTATCAGGTTTAAAGAAAAGGGTGCCGACTGGATGAAATTCCGAGAACTTTCAAAATTGTCGCGCTCATCAATCCAAAACCTAGGCATTGACGCATCTCAAGCCTTGATCACACTGCATATTATACAGGCTGCAGAGCAATCCATTCCACAGACCCCCGCAGGGGCGTCTGCGCAAGCAGGCGTTTGGTGTGTAGCGACACCACGGACCCGAGCTAACGAGGGAGTTTCGACACCCTCCCACGTCTCGCCGTGCGTGGCTGAGCCGTGTCCGGGGAAAAGGGGATCCTGGGGGGTTGAGCCGACGCCGGGTGCTTGGACCTTTAAGGCCCCCCGGCAGAGGCAACACACCCCCTTTGGCCCCAGCTTCACGTAGACGGCACCCCTCGGCTGACCCACCCAGGGGAAATCGGCAGTCGCCTTTTCCTGTCTCTCTCTCTCCTCACATCTTCGTCTTTCTCTCTCACTTTTAATCTATCCTGTCTACTCCTCGCTTCTTGTTACTTCGAACTTTCCTGGCGGCAAGGGTTAACCCTGTGTAGCATATCCAGCCTTGGGTATATATATGTGGTTATAGTGGCGGTGTATAGCTGACGTCTGCAGGCTTTAAACCTGCAACGTCCCCCCTGTTGGGCTCGGTGGTGGGTGGCTACCACCGCCGCCGAATCTTGAAACACTGGTATGGCAGAATCCTTCCCACACCTTCTAGATCGGCCTCCCAAAAGAGGTCGCACCGAAGTACCATTCAAATTTAACCTCCGATCCGACTTGGACCACTTTCCTCGTTTCCACGTTTTACACAGTGAAGGAACAACAAGTATGCGCAAACTGTCCCCTTTCTTGGTGTCGAAAACTCTAGTAGAAGCAATTGGCAAAGACTACAAAGCCTCAAAAATGACAAGCGGAGACCTTCTGATTGAATTAAAAAAGAAAGACCAAATAGAAAAGTTGTACGATCTTGTCAGCATCGGCAACACTGATGTCACGATCACTGCACACCGTTCACTGAACACCTGTAGGGGCGTCATCTCAGAGGAAGACTTCCTGAGCCTGAGTGACGAGGAGCTCCTCGAGGGCTTTCAAGACCAAAATGTAATCAAAGTACAGCGTATCACAATCAGAAGAAACAACGAACAGCTCCCAACTAAGCACATTATTCTCACGTTTGGAACAAGCAATCTCCCCAGCTCCCTTGACGCAGGATATCTTAAGATCAATGTCAGACCATACATACCGAACCCGAGGCGCTGCTTCAAGTGCCAAAGGTTCGGCCACGCATCACAATCATGTAGAGGTAAAGAGACATGTGCCAAGTGCAGCGCCAATGACCACCCATCTGAGAACTGTAAAGAATCCCCATGTTGTGTCAACTGCCAGGGTGATCACCCGGCCTATTCTCGATCCTGCCCTTGCTGGAAGAAGGAAAAGGAGGTGATTGCGCTCACCATAAAAGAGAAAATTTCATTTTTTGAAGCGAGGAAGAGGCTCGCACTCTTGCCTCTGAAAAGCTTTGCCAGCGTGGTGCGGCAGGGGGGCAGCACCACAACGGCCTCGGGAGCCTACAGTGTCCACGGTCAGTGGTCCTGTAGCAGCTCCACCTGCCCCCTTGATGGAAGCAGCGTCTGCTGCTCCATCCACCTCAAAGGGCCCGCAGACTCCGGTCTCGCTGGGCCCTAAAATCAATCGAACGCCACGGCCTCAGACTCGCGTCTCAGCGCCGAGCTCTCGATCTTCCAGCGCCTCTGACAGGGCGATGGAAGTCGATCCGAAGACCTCGGTGTCATCGACACCGAAGGACAAGCGCTCCCTGGAGCGCGCCAAACAAGAAAAGGTCCCAATAACCATGAAAAACAAGCGATAACCAAAACGGTTATCGCATCTGTCTGTAGTTTCAGTCCGTAATAATGTCACCTATCATATTTGATTTTAACCGAACAATCACCACAAGTACATTTGCTTAATTTTATTTCATCATGGCTTTTATCGTACATTGGAACTGTAGAGGCTTAATTCATAATTTAGGTGACATAAAGGACATTATCAACGATTTCTCACCAGTGGCTTTCTGCCTCCAAGAGACAAATCTTGGAGCAAAACATGATAATTTCCTCAAGAGCTTTAAAGTAGCCCGAAAGGAACGCGAATGCTGTAGCCGTCTCTCGGGAGGAGTAGCTGTTGCCATTCAGGGCGGCACTCCTACCCGTGAAGTAAAACTAAACACACCTCTCGAGGCCGTAGCCGTCACCATTTTATCCCATGAAACGATTACCATCTGTTCACTTTATATTCCACTCCGTGCGCAAGTTACTGCTAAACAACTAGAAGATCTAGCAGAACAATTACCAAGCCCATTTATTTTAGTTGGAGATTTTAATGCCCACTCTACTCTTTGGGGTAGCGACAAAACTGACCAAAGAGGGCAGATCGTTGAAGATTTCATTTTATCAAACGATATCTGCCTTTTAAACTCGGGTGCTTTTACATATTTTTCGCCAACATCACGCACTTTTAGCTGCTTAGATCTTGCCCTGTGTTCACCGTGTGTTTTTAGTGATCTTAAATGGGAAGTCCTCGAAAATTCATATGGTAGCGACCACCAACCCGCCATTATCAAACTCATACCATCGTATCAAACACTGGCCACCAAGCCACGCCGGTGGAAATTACAACTCGCAAACTGGCCGCTTTTTACACATCACGCAAACCTTTAACATATTTTTTCACCCGAACATTCTGTTCAGGAACTCAACAAAAAGTTCACTGACGCTATCATTTCAGCGGCGGAAAAGGCGATACCGCAATCGTCTGGGATTGTACGAAAGAAATTAAATCCCTGGTGGACAACTGAGTGCACCGAAGCCAAAAAGCAGCAAAACAAGGCCTGGGGAACCTTACGGAGGTACCCGACCCATAGCAACCTCATAAGTTTTAAACAGGCGAAAGCTAAAGCACGATATATCCGAAGGCAGGCAGAAAAGAGTTCTTGGCACAAATACATATCATCCATTAATAGTTCAGCCACATCTAAACATATCTGGGATCAGGTGAGGAAGTTCAGAGGAGAATACTCATCATACACAATACCACTGCTTACAAGTCCAGACAGACAAACAACACTAGAAGATCAGGCCAACCTCTTAGGCGAACACTTTTACGATGTATCATGCTCAGCGAATTACACTAATGCATTCCTTAAATACAAAGAAAATGCTGAAAAACAAAAACTCCCCACTGCTAGCGCCTCCAATGAATGTTACAACCATCCTCTCACACTACACGAATTGCATAGGGTACTTTCCGCCGGTAAAAAAAACGGCAACAGGGCCCGACCGGGTACACTACACAATGCTGGCGCACCTATCACAAGCATCGGCGGAGGCTCTTCTCCAATTCTTCAACAAAATATGGGAATCCGGCATAATACCTGAAGATTGGAAAAACGCGATAGTCATACCTTTCTTAAAACCTGGTAAACCCCCAACATCCCCGAACAACTACAGGCCGATTGCATTAACAAGTTGTCTGGCAAAAACATACGAGAGCATTATAAACATAAGACTCACCTTCATTCTCACATCAACACAGCTTATAGACTCGAACCAGTGTGGATACAAAAAAGGCTGTTCCACCACTGACCATCTCGTTAGACTGGAACACGAAATACGAGATGCATTTCTACACAAACACTACTGTCTCGCGGTTTTCTTCGACTTAGAGAAGGCGTATGACACGACGTGGCGATACGGGATTCTTAGAGACCTTGCAGACATGGGAATTCGTGGAAGAATGCTAAACTGCTTATGTGATTTCCTTTCTAATAGAACATTTCAAGTACGTCTCGGCACAGTACTCTCTCGAGTATTTGTCCAAGAAAATGGCGTGCCACAAGGTTGCATTTTGAGTACAACACTCTTCATAGTCAAAATGAACTCCATCAACAAGGTCATACCTCCCACAGTCATGCACTCCATCTACGTTGACGATCTTCAGATCGCCTGTCGGGCCTCCAGCCTATCATCCTGTGAAAGGCAACTGCAAATAACAATCAATAAGCTTACAAAATGGGCCGACCAAAATGGTTTTCGTTTCTCGGCACAAAAAACTACCGCAGTTCTTTTCACGCAAAAATGTGGATTGTACCCTGACCCTGCTCTTAAACTAAACAACATTGAAATTCCGGTAAAACAAGAATACAAATTCTTAGGAGTTACATTTGACCAAAAACTCAACTTCCTTTCTCATATAAACGCACTAAAAGTTAAGGCAAATAGAGCACTCAACCTTCTGAAGGTGTTATCTCATAAACACTGGGGTTCCGATCGACTCTGCCTGCTGCGCATCTATCGTTCCATCGGGCGCAGTATCTTGGATTATGGTTGTGTCGTCTACGGCTCGGCACGGGAGTCTTACATTCGGCATCTTGATCCTGTGCACAATCTCGGCCTACGTCTGTCCAGTGGTGCTTACAGAACATCACCTGTGCAAAGTCTATACGTAGAATGCAACGAGCCTTCTCTGTGTCATCGAAGAGCATTACTAACCTTGTCATATGTTTTAAGGATAAGGTCGTCACCTGAACACATCTGCTACGAAATTGCCGCACAGTGTAACTCGCGCTTACACTACCTGAACAAACCGAACCTAATCAGACCACTTGTCCTGCGCTTCGAGGAACATTGCCACATTTATGCCATCCCTGAAGGAGCACTACACGTCGCTATTAAACCACCAAGACTGCCGCCATGGTTCGACCTGTCACAGCTTTGCGAGTTTTCATTAAGCCGTTTCAACAAAAAAAGCACTCCACCAGAACACATAATTCAAGAATTGTATACACTTCAGCACGAATATAAGGATTACGAAGAATTTTACACAGATGGCTCAAAAACAGAAAACCATGTGGGTATTGGGATCGCGACAGCGGAAAGTGCAGTTTCGGTGAGAGTACCTCGTAGTTTTTCCATTCTTTCAGCTGAAGCTTATGCCTTGAGTGAAGCAGTTCGGAAAATCATCGCTGGCAAATACAAGAAAGCAATAATATACACCGACTCACTAAGCACACTAAAAGCTCTACATATAAAATCCGAATGTGAGCCATTAGTGGGTGACATTTTAAACATGGTATACTTAAACAGCCAGGCAGCTTCCATCCGTTTCTGCTGGGTCCCAAGTCATGTTGGGATACCTGGAAACGAAAAAGCAGATAAGTATGCTTCATTGGCAGCGCACAAAACAGTAGCCAATGTGAAAATTCCCCTTAAAGACATCCAGAGAACAATTCGTCTAGCTCTACAAGCGAAATGGCAAGAACAGTGGGACACATGCACGAATAACAAGCTCCACATGGTGAAGAACGTACTTGGAGAATGGAAGACGTGTCGTCACCAGGAACGGTTTGTTGAGGTCATATTAGCCCGACTCCGTATTGGGCACACACACCTGACCCACAACTTTTTACTTAAAAAATGCCCCCCACCTCCCCGAAGGGAATCGTGAGGAAATGCGAATGCATTTCTTGCGCCGACACCGACTTCTGCCATCGCCTTGAGAGGCGCCCACCCAGCGAACGGCCGAGAGTGAGGCGCGAGCGGACGGGAGAGTGGGGCGCAGGGAGGAGAGAGAGCGAACGGCTTGAGAAGGAGCGGCGAAGCACTGCACCTACCCTCTCCTACACTCTCTCGCACCACATGCTCCGGTTGCTAGGGGCGAGGATAAGCACGCGCGCCCGCAGCTGTTGCTATGGGAGAGGGAGTGAGAGCGGAGAGATAACACCTTCCGGCGCGCGGACACATCCTCAACCTATCCTCCTCCTCCTCCTCCGCGGACGCCGCCGGATGCGCCTGACATAGCCCGACTAAGAAATGCATTCGCATTTAATATAGAAGGGCAAGTCGGGCCCCGCCCCCCTCCGGGAAAATGAAAACTCTCCGCCTATGCCTGAGAAGGTTCGAGTCATGCCCTCCGTGCCGCTGGAGCATCACCCGCTTACTTAGCCACGAGGCAGCTAGCTTAGCTTAGCTTTAACTGCTGCGAAGCAAGTAGAACTGCCCGCCTCGTCTGTCTCTCTTTTTTTTTTTCGCTTCGTGCTGGTATTCTCTTTTTATGCGAATATCGACTTTAGAGGTGTATAAGACTTGCTGTGCGAACGCGGCTCAGCGTGAGACGTGTCGAATTTCAGCCGCGATGTGGTATCGGGCGACGAGCTCGCGCAAAGCGCACCCGTAAACGCACACTCGAAGCAATGTGCGAGTGCGCGTGAAAGAAAACCGCACAATCTCCGAAGATGGCAATAACAATTCCTGAATTAAGTGCCAGTTAGATTCAGCGGCTTAAATATATACCACCCTAAAAAAATCGGCAGATCCCACGCACTGTGGGAATCGATATAACGCGAAGCAGCCAGCAAGGAGCAAATCATGCTGTACATAATATGCATGTCCTTATTTTACATGGTTAGGACCTCTCATTTGTGTTCGTCATACAGTCACGCCGCGCAATACAAATTTTGGCGCATATCAAGCTAGCGAACTGGACGCAAGCGCACCATGAGCGTGGCATGTAAATGGCATTGTATATGACATGCATGCCAAGATTTTCATGTTACCACCTGCCACTTATGTTCGCTTAATTTTTTACCTCGAATCGCAGCGAGACGCCAGACCAATCTGCGTCCGTTTCGCATGCGTTCGTATTCTCCCCGCTCTGCGCATCGTGCAGACGCCATCCGCGTTCCAGCGTTTAAATTGACTGACAATTTGGCAATTCCAAAGTGTGTTCCTCGAACGCCTGTGCCCACTGAGACGGGGTCGGTAAGAATGGAAGGTGATGCGCGCGTCTCCTTCCTTGCATGATTAGAGACGCTGGGCCCAGCGACGCTACGCAAGCAAAGCGCGAGCGGTGTAGAGTCCAACGCGACCGGCGTCCGTTTGCGCGCCCCGGCGCCCACCTGGCACGGTGGTGCCGGGCACGGCTGGAGGGACGGACGCACGACCAGACGGACGTCCGACCGTCCGACCGTCATGCTCACATCCGACCGGACGGACGGACGTGAGCATGAGACATTAAAGGCTGTCGCCTTAAAACTTTGGTGTATATCAAGCTGGCGAAACGACCACGAGAGTGTCATGAGCGTGGCATGGAAGTCGTGTTGCACATGACATGTCATGATTTGCATATTACCACTTGTCATTTATGCTCCTCATACAGTCACGTCACTCAATACAAAATTTGGTGCATCTCAAGCTAGCGAAACGGCCACGAGAGTGTCATGAGCGTGGCATGCAAGTCATGTTGCACATGACTTGTCATGATTTCCACATTGCCACTAGGCATTTATGTTCGTCATACAGTCACGTCACGCAATACCAAATTTGGTGTATATCAAGCGAGCGAAACGGCCACGAGAGGGTCATGAGCGTGGCATGCAAGTCATGTTGCACATGACTTGTCATGATTTCCACATCGCCACTAGGCATTTATGTTCGTCATACAGTCACGTCACGCAATACCAAATTTGGTGTATATCAAGCGAGCGAAACGGCCGTCAGCCCGCCATTAGCGTGGCATGTAAATCATGTTGTACAAGACATGCAGGTCATGATTTTCATATTACCAACTGACATTTATGTTGGTCATGCAGAAATGTCCCATCGTACAAATTTTTGGATATATCAAATTAAGAAAACGGCCTCAGGAGCACTATGGCCATGGCGTGTAAATCATGCTTTTCATGACAAGTTATTCATGATTTTCAAGATATGACCAGTCATTCATGTTTGTCATACAGTCATGTTATGCCATACCAATTTTGGTATAAATCCGATTAACGATATGGCCAAGAGAGCAGAAAGTCGTAGGCGGCTAGATAGATAGATAGATAGATAGATAGATAGATACGCTCAAAGTCGCCGAAGTTCGCTAAGAAATGCTTCGCATTTAAAATGAACAACAACCAACATGTGAAAAATGTCAAGAACCATTGACAGTTATACACATACTCATCACATGTCCCCACATTGAAACGTACAGACGAAAATATTTTGGCCAACTATACAAACAACACACGCCTTTTCACCCTGCTCTACTTCTTGGAGATGATCCCCTTGTACCCTTGTCTTCTGTGCTGAACTTTTTTAAAGGAATGTGACTTTTTAAATAAGCTGTAAACGACATCATTTCACCGTTTCATTACATATAACCTTGTGTCTGGCGCAGCATAGCCTCAGCTGCTTTTGCGCCATAAAAAAATCAAATTAACTAACTAACATTCCACAGACATCCAACAAGACACGAAACAAACGAAGGCCATGGTGGAATACGGAATGCAAAAATGCCCGTGAGAATCAAAACAAACCATGGTCGAAATTCCGCAGGTACCCCACAGCTGACAACTTAGTTAATTTAAAGTGTGCCGAAGCAAAAGGCAGACATATCCGACATGAATCTAAACGGCAGGGCTGGCAGTCATTTCTCTCCTCCGTGAACTCCTACACTGATACGCACAAAGTGTACAACAGAGTTAGAGCTCTTCAAGGACAGAGTACTCATCCAGTACCTCTTGTGAGTACTTCTGGCGATACACAGGAACACCAAGCAGATGCTATAGGCCAACATTTTGAGTATATTTTCAGCTCGGCACATTATACAGACTCCTTTAAGCGACACAAGCTCGCTGAGGAACGTAAACCTATCGTGATAGAAGGCCATTCGCAGGATGGTACAATTGCCCTTTTACTATAGAGGAATTGAAGGCGGCGCTGAGAACTTGTGGCAGCTCAGCACCAGGGCCAGATAGGATTACATATGGCATGCTGAATCACTTACACGAACACACGCTTGACGCCATTCTCTTTCTATTCAACATCGTATGGTCCTCTGGGCGTCTGCCCAAAGCCTGGAAAGAGTCTGTTATTATACCCATCCTTAAACAAGGAAAAGATGCCACACTTGCCGCTAGTTACAAACTCATTGCGTTAACTAGCTGCTTGTGCAAGGTATTTGAAAAAATGATAAATCGCCGCCTTGTGTACTACCTTGAATTCAATGGTCTTCTTGACCAACACCAAGCTGGATTCAGGTCTGGTCGGTCGACAACTGACCAACTTAAAGCATTCGACACAGCAAACGGCTTTGAGCCTTTTTGGGAGTTTTGGGCCCGGCTCTTAACTTGCATCCTAAAGGTACTACGCAAAACCCCCCTACCAAAGGAGGTTTTAGGGGGGTAGGCAGGGCAAGATGGCGGTGCCTGTTGAAGCGACAGTTGCCACTTCGAATCTTTCTAGCCGTCGGCCTGCATTATTAAACTCATTCATTCCCAAATAATGATGGTATTTGATTTAGATTTGAGTAATGAGGCTTCGCTAAGCGTATACTGCCGTTAAAACAGCTCTGTTTTCGAGATACACAGTCGATTTGCGGTGCAGAAGGCTTAACAAAGTTTGTTTACAAAGTAAACGGAGTGAAAAAGAGGGAATTGGCAGAGTCTTTAGGAGGTAACTTTGGTGTATTTTTTAAACTCACTTCGGGGGGCTTGAACGGAGATCATTGGAAGTTTTTTCTGCTTCTTTAGAGAGCTTTTAAAACGCCCCTTTATACGCGGCCCGAGAGAGGGCGAGAAAAAAAAAAGGTATTTCAGGCACTATACTAGCGTTTCAGAGACATTTCTTGCAACTATTCATCGCTAGGACATATTAGAAAATGGACATTGATGTATTCATGCACAAACATGACATACGGATACAAGCACGCACGACACAGGAATCGACCTCGCGACCACACGCACTGAAAGCAAACATCATATCCATTACACCACAGCGCCACCACTAGTTTGCGTAGTTTTTCACGGGGGTATATGTCTACAAAGCGGCTACTAACCCGTCTACGACACCTCAAACTTTTTGTTCTCGTAGCATCGGCATGTGTTCGCGCTTTCGCAAGGCCAGTACATAAACTCAGGGGCGTCACGAAGGCCAAGGTAAACACCTTCAGCTTCGAACTATTCGGTTCGTCATGTCGTGCCGCTAGAAAAATTGTAAACGTGTGCCCTCTTGAGTGCTTCAACACTGTTTCACTCGCCCGAAATTCGTGGATACC
>JALIZH010026576.1:0-11148 GCA_030522465.1 Rhipicephalus appendiculatus
CAATGACAATGTAGAAAATTTTCTAGTGCATTCTACACTTCACAAAGTTATGAAACCGAAAACCAGCTAAACGCTTTTTTTAGCACTACTTGCTGGAAAGTATTACTGCGGTCACCATTATCATTCTAGCTATTTCAATACTGCATCTGGCGACTTTTTATATCACAACAATTATTTTTACTGGCGGCTGATCTCTGTATCGATAACACGAAGCAATATAAAGAGAGCTTATAGCGACTTAACATTTTGAGAAACTTGCTTTCGCAATTTGTTTCAAATCAGTGCATTATTATACAACTGTTAAAATCAAGCGACTGAATTCGGTGTGGTGGAGTCTGTGCTTTTGTAAATATACTCAAGCGGTGGCAGTGCTTCCTCACAAAGGGCCTCCTCTTTAGATTGTTAAGCTGAGGTGGTATGACCTGAACCAATTCTATCCATCGAGGACCAGCCCCAAAGCCACTCACCCTTTTTTTTTTCACTGTTTAAACGCTCATTAGAATGGGATGAAGTGCTGTGCGTAGTGTAGTTTCAGTAAGCAGGTGTGGCGGCGTATCAATAAATTGCGAAACCTTTTAACAGCGACGCTGTCCGGCATATTGTTCCTTTTATCTCGTATCACGAATCTACCATCATCAATGGGTGTGTGCCACAGAAATCGGGCAAACTCTACTACTCACCACTGCTCCAATAAAAAATGAAGATGAAAACTGACGTCATCAAACGGGTATGTGGCCCTGTGCGGCCTATAGGGAAAACAATCATCATCATAAACAGGTATGTGCCACCAAAATTGGGTAAATCCAACTTCTGTCTAAGAAAAATGAAGGCAAGAGTTAGCCCAACAAAAAGCTGCGAAGCGAAGGCGGCGAGCCGAAGACCCCGAGTACGTACAACGAGAGTATAGTACTTGGGCACGGGAAAGGCAACGGCGGCTGCGAGACGACACCGAAGTGATGGAAGGTCTACGCCAACGACGACGTGCCCGTAGATCAGTGAGTCTCAGCTCGAGGTTACGCCTCGAGCTGAGACGTTTCGAGATCCATGTCGTGTCTTTGGGCTGTGGCTTAACTCGAACCCCCTCTGTGGTGAGAATCAACGTAGACACAACATACCATCACCTAGCTAAAGCTTAGCTTCGGCCTAGAAGCAACCTAGAAACAACCTGCATCACCTAGCTAAGGCCTAGAAACAACCTAGAAGCAATCGTATTATTCAGAATCGTCTAGTTCCGCTCTTTCAAGCCTTGAGCGGCTTAGTGCAAGCATCGCTTTTCTTTTTACACGTTTATTGTGAGTCCTGAATGCGGCATCCGAGTATAACAACATAAAAATGAGCTTTTTTTAGATGCGAAGCATCTTATGCTCAGGGGCTGTGACCGTCCCTCCCGCGTCCCGCGTCCCCGCGTCCGGTCACTTTCATAAAGTAGGAAGCAGCCACTATGCGAACCAGAAGACTGTAGTACAATAAGGCCGTCAACCACCATCACAGTCATGAGAGTCATGGCAGAGAGCACAGAGTGGCTACTTAGCAATGGCTAGGCAGGTGGTGGGTGCAAGCAAAGAATAACGCGCTCTACCGGTGGTGTCTGTCGCCCACGTTGACTCCCTTCCTTGATCTTGCTTGCATGTGCCTGCGGGGGCTCTGTCCGTCACTGCTTCCCGCGTCCCACGTCCGACATTCTCTCTTTCTCCTCTCCTACGCTCCCCACCTTCCTTTCCTCTAGGAATCCTCTACTCTACGGAGCGGCGCCCGCGTCCCGTTGACTCCATTCCTTGATCTTGCTTGCGTGTACTTGCGGGGGGCTTCGTCCGTCTCTCCCTTCCCGCGTCCCACACCCCCACAGCGCATGCGCGTCCCCTCCCCTCCTCTCCTACGCTCCCTCTTTCTCTCCTCTAGAATCCTCTACTCTACGGAGCGGCGCGCACGACACGTGGTGCGACAGCTGCATACTCCGCGTCCCACAGCGCATGCGCGTCCCCTATCTCTCCTCTCCTACGGTCCCCCCCATCCTCTCCTCTAGGAATCCCCCTACTCTACGGAGCGGCGCGCACGACATGTGGTGCGACAGCTGCATACTCCGCTGGGGGGCGCCACGGTAGTTCCGCGGTATGAAAATGAAGGAGCGCGCGCGCCTCATTCTCTCTCCTGTGTAGCGCCGCGATGAGCGATCGGGCCGCTGGCGCGAATCGGGAGCGGCGACGTTTCTCCCGCTCAAGCCAGCCATCACCCCGCTGCTTCGCATCCATACATGGTTCCCTTTAGCGGGAGATGGGGAAGTTTTTTAGATGCGAAGCGTCTTATGCTCGGGGCTCTGTCCGTCCCTCCCGTGTCCCGCGTCCCCCGTCCCGCGTCCCGCGTCCGGCCACTGTCATGAAGTAGGGAAGCACCCATTATGCGAACCAGAACACTGTAGTAATATGAAGGCCGTCAACCCTAACACAGTCATCAGGGTCATGGCCGAGAGCACAGAGAGGCTGCTTAGCAATGGCTAGGCAGGTGGTGTATGTCGCCCAGGTTGACCCCATTCCTTGAGTCATAGCCGAGAGCACAGAGAGGCTGCTTAGCAATGGCTAGGCAGGTGGTGTCTGTCGCCCAGGATGACCCCATTCCTTAATCTTGCTTGCATGTGTTTGGAGGCGGCTTAGTCCGTCCCACACCACCACAGCGCATGCGCGTCCCTCCCCCTCTCTCTCCTCTAGGAATCGTCTACTCTACAGAGCGGCCCCCTCCACCCCCCCCCACAGCACATGCGCTTCCCCTCCCCCTGTGTTCTACGCTCACCCCCCCTTCCTCTACTCTACGGAGCGGCGCATGCGCGTCCTCTCCCCCTCTCTCCTCTAGGAATACTCTACTCTACGGAGCGGCTCCGGCGTCCTCTCCCCCTTTCTCCTCTTGGAATCATCTACTCTACGGAGCGGCTCACGCGTCCCACACCCCCCACAGCGCATGCACGTCCCCTCCCCCCTCTCTCTCTTCTTCTACGGTCCCCCCGTCCTTTCCTCTACGGGAGCGGCGCGAACGACAGGTGGTGTGACAGCTGCATACTCCGCTGGGGGCGCCACGGTAGTTCCGCGGTATGAAAATGACAGAGCGCGCGCCTCATTCTCTCTCCTGCGCAGCAGCGCCGCGATGAGCGCCCGGACCACTGCCGTGAAATGAGAGCGGCGACGTTCCTCCCGCTCAAGCTAATTATCTCCCCCGCTGCTTCGCATCCACACATGGTTCCCTTTAGCGGGAGATGGGGAATTTTTTTTTTTACCCGTTGCTACTGTATTTAAAAAAAATCATGAGTCATTCTACTCTGTGAAGGATAAGCTGTGTAGTACACGGCACCGAAGGTGAGCAGCAGGGCTTGCCGAATTTCTGCGATACATACCCGCTAAGATTTGTGTACTACTACACCAACAACGCAGGCTTGACCTGGGCTTTGAACAGCGTTAAAATTGAGAAATCCGGAGGCATGAAATAGAATAGGGTCGCGCAGGGACTACACCCACGGGAGGGCTCTGCCGTGTAGTGGATATAAGACAGGCTGATAATAATAATGATGATGATGCTCATGATGGTTATGCTCATGATGAGATGCGATTGCAGGACGTGTCACAGTCGTTCATTTTCCTTTGAATGCAGATGAGCGCTGATACAATAGCAAAGAGACATTTAGACGAATGGCGTTCCACTTGCAACTGTGGGCGTCTATTCTGTACATGTCTGTTTCCTTTCCCCCGGCCATCGGAGCTCATCTACTACACGTGTCGCTAGAACTATTCTAAAATCTAATGCTTTTGCAGCATATTTCATTCTTCTCTCATCAACACACACAATAATTTATTCGCAGGCAATGTAGCAGGATCCAGTGCGTTGTATCAGTGTATTTATCAGCTTGTTAAGTGACAAAAAACGTGGTCTTTAAGATGTCACCGTCTGTACCTCACAGGCTTTGTATAGAGACTCTAACATGAAAAATTATGGCGTGCTCATTACGACACGTTCGCCTGCGTAGTGTTTCTACACACGTAAAGCAACAAAAATTCTCGCTACAATTTGAAGATCGTTTCATTCCATTGGATAAATAATCTAAACAAATATTAGAATCTTTGCTGATTTACTCTAAACAACATGTCCAGAAAAATAGTCAATAACATTCTAGCACAAAGAATGACGTGACCGTTTAATGGAGAGCTGAAAAAAAATGTAGTCGGTGGTTACGACGTCCATATGGTACACTTCTGGTTCGGATTCATGGGCGAGTCGCTTGCGCATTCCCAGAAAGTGGGAAACCTGAATGAGTTCCTCAGAGGCCCGTTGGCCCGGTCTGACGGTGGCCGAAACAACGACTCCCTCGGCCAGTTCCCGGCGCCTGGCCGCGTCTGTCGTCTCGCACAGCCCCTTGGTGTACAGGATGTAGAAGAGCTGCTTGACAGTGATGTTCAGGCCTGTCAGCAAGCCGTAGTCCCTCGATGTTCACCTGCGACAAAAAACAAGGAAGCAGCGTGTTTCTTACTAGCTAGTGCTTTGTACAAGTAAAGCCACTCTAATGCAAGACTTTGGGCACTCGCACTAACTGCATCAGTAAAGTTGCTATTAACTGTGAGCCATCTTCTTTTTCTTCTCAGTCTTTGTATACATCCTTGTCTCCTACCACCGAAGGGTTTCTGCACCCAGCATTGATTTGCACGGCCTACAGCATCGGAGAGCACTGCAAGCTTTTCTGCGCCTGACCTGGTATTGCACTTGCCTCCAGGATCAGCCCGCCATTCACCATCCGATGATTTCGTGTAATGACGTCATAATGACGTCATAATATTTCGCTTTGCTGCGACGTCATGTTGACCTCATCAAAGCAATATGTTTGGGCGAGTTGGTTTTTAGCTTCCATATTTTGCAGCAAGAGACGACAGCACAGAAAGGAAGGCGCTCCGTGTGTCTTGTGTGCCTTCCTTTCTGTGGTGTCGTCTCGCGGTGTAAAATATGGAAGAGACCTCATCAAGCCTTAATCTCTAATCACGGGACTTTTGCGCCTTTCGTGTTGATGCCGATGGTCACTTTCCTAGTTTGATGAGGCATTTAAGTCATTTGTCTTAGATAAAATCTCTCTTCAGTTGAGCCGCAACTATCGATTTCGTACCAGCTTTCTGAAGCGTTTGTACTAATTGTTGTTCATACTATTTCTACTAATTGCATGACTCGGATTTCAATTAATGACGTACTGTAATGCTTACTCTATCAAAAAATTCTTTTCTTAACCTGTTCCAAGCTTTATATTTTTAGGGGCGAAGCGCCTTAGGACCGAGCCTCGTCTTCCGTTGTGGTCACGGTACAGAACCGTTGCTATAGTTGAAAGATATCCGAGGCACAAAAAAAAAGGCTTTACAATAGACTTCATCGTAGACATAGGCTAATTATAACGTAAGAGATCACTGTTCCCCGCGAAAATAACCTATCGAGAAGATTATTGATGAGTTGATCTCTACTAAAATGTGCCTAGATGTTTAGGTTTCTCAAGGAAACCTGTAATATAAAGGCACACGTCGAGAACTATATGTCCCAACAAATTACCTATATTAAAATGATATCTTGCCACCGGTAAGATGGCCGGTTCTTGGATTCACTTTCGAGGCGATTTTCTAAATCCTTCTTCAATTGCCTAAGACGACTGGAAGGCGAAATAAATTTACATTTCTATATACACTTTATTAATGAGAACCAACAGACAATGATGCCAAGGAAAGTATAGGGGATGTTACTAGAAGTAATTGTAAAGCAAATGTGAAGAAAGAAAAGTGGACGAAAAGATAACTTGCCACCGGGAGGGTCCGAACCTGCGACCTTCGAAAAACGCGTCCGATGCTCTACCACTGAGCTACAGTGGCGGTCATCCCTCCGTCCACTTTATAGGGTATATATGCGCATTTAAACGTGGGAGCGTCAGTCAACGCCGCCAGTTGCCCTTTACGGCGAGTGCTCCACACTCGCCGTAATGGCAACTGGCGGCGCTGTTCCTACTTACGGCGAGTAACTCGCCGTAATCATTTTGAATAAGCAAAAACCAAGTATAGCGAGCGCAATATTTTTCCCCTCTTGCTTGGTCTCCAAACCACCGGGAAGTTAAAAAGAAATTAATAAATTATTATTCTTTCTGTGTGTCTGCATACAGTTTATCTACAATAGAGACAGTTCTTGCTAAAGTAACTTTGGGCCAACATCTCAACAGGAATAATAAACGCAGAAGCTGTTTTTTCTAGAAGCCGTATGCCTAAATTGGTACAAAGTTACAACAATACCAGTCTAGCTTCAAGTAGAGAAATCTCAACGAAGATTATGGCATATGGCAGCGCACACCAGGTAAGACAACGAACACGCACACAGAGGGACGACACAAGCGCTGAACAAAATCAGCGCTTGTGTCGTCCCTCTGTGTGCGTGTTCGTTGTCTTACCTGGTGTGCGCTGCCATATGCCATAATGACTTACCAACTAGCCCGCAAATACGTTTTAATCAACGAAGATGAACCCGCCCAGCTCCATTTTGTTGCGAATATCTCTTTGCCGCTTTGTGTTCCAGCATTAGGATCTGGCTCCAGCCATGTGCTCTACAACCACGCGTGTACTTGCATGCGTGCATCCCTCCGTCTTTTCAGACGGAGGGGCGCTCGCTGGGTGCCTCGGTGAGCACTAGCCCACTGGCGGGAGAAGGACATTTGTGCGCATAGGCCTACACGGCAGAAAAGCTTGCATGCAATGGTTATTCTTTGAACTTGGTGCTGTTTTGTCTTCAAATAATACGGGAAATGGTCAGCAAGTGCTCCGAAACAGAAGTTCAAAGTAGCCAGAAAGTATGACGCCAACCTGAAATTTGTGTCGCCCGACAGGGTCAAGAAGTAGCCAGTCTGGCGCAAAGTAGCCACCAGCGGCCACGCTGTGCCTACGTCTCGGCGCTAACGCTAAGAAATTGTGCGCTACGTGGCACAATTTTTTTTAGTATAACGAATGGAGCGAAATGCTAGCGCTAACGTAAACAAACGTGGCACCATCTGGGTGTAAAACAACTCAGTAATAGCTAGAAAGAGCCATACAACTGCATTTCACTTTGCTTTGCCGCAGAAAAGATGGAACATCCCGAAAAACTTGTGGTCACCTTTTCATGTGAAACGGGCGAATAAACGAAAAACCAGATACGGGCAGTGGTGCCATATCGACCCTGCTACAAGAAACACACAGATTCTCGCTTGACGTTCTGTGCTGCTAATTCAGAGCGTTCCTCAAAAGCGATCACCAGTACGTCGCTGGCGAAGCATTACTCAAATCTAAGTCACATATCAGCGTTATTGGCGAATTACTTAGCTTAACAGTGTAGCCCACCGACTTGAAAGATTCAGATCGGACGGCCCTCTCCTACAGCCGCCGCCATCTTGCCCTACACGTACGGAATCTTTTGCGCACGTTACCGTTGAACGCAAAGTAGCGCACGAACGCAAGAGCTCCAGTTGCGTTTCTCCAATAAAACCAGAGTTCGGGTGGATGAGAGGGGGGGGGGGGGGGATGCGTCGCTTCAGCAACATGTGCGAACTTTCGGTCAAAGGGGCGCGCGCGAGCGATCACGACAGACGTAACTCATGAAGTCGCCTCTCGCGGCAAGAAGCGCAGATTTGGCGGGTTGTTCTCAGCCGCTCGCACAGGGGTGCAATCGCGGAAGGACGCCTTTTCCGATGCCAATGCTTTTCGTGCTTTTCGCGCTTGGCTAGTGGTCAGAGCGACGGTCCGTCCGCGTTATCAACGCGATCAGCCAGGCACGCGTGTTGGACGATAAAGCATATCGTCAGGCATCGCTCCGCGATAGCACCCCTGCCGCGGCCATGGCAGTGCAATCGCTGCTGTCGTCTGTTTCAAGCTGCCGCCGAGTTTGCTGCCACGTTAGCCCGAGGGTTTTGATCGTTTAGTGAGCGAAGCGGCCCGCGCTACACGCGTGCAGCTTCGCTCTACGGGCTCGTTGCCTCCGTTGTCGTTTTCGACAAGAATGTGGCCGCGTTCACCTTAGGGTGCATGAAGTCTGGCGAAAAAAAAGCACATGCGCTAACACTACGGTTCTCTCACGGCTGCTAACAATTTATCATCATTTGAAAGTAAACAGGAACGAAAACACCTCAAGAAAAGCACCAAAGCACGGCGCTGTGGCTTGCCGCCGCTTGCGTCGTCTGCTCCCGTATCCCGTCAAATCTGCTGCCGTGACCGCTTTGGCGCTGGACGCAGCGCGCGACTGTGGCGGCTCTTAACGTATGCACGGTGCCTGTACCCCTGTGCGTGGTATGCTTTCGCCGCTTACTTCGTGTTGAGACGACAGACAGCACGAAAACTGGGCTCGAAGCCTGCTAAGCGGCACACAGGCAGCGGTATCTCACCTTGTTTACGTGCTTGAGAAACAGCTTGAAGGCCGGTAGCAGTGACAAGCTCTCCAGCACGTCGAACTGCGTTGTCTTTTCTGTGCGCAACCTGACGCCGCCGGGCATCGAGGAGGCTGCGTTTGCGTCTGAAGCCGCGTAGTTTCGCTGCAGGCATTTCTGCACGTCGTGGTATCCGAGCTCCGGTGTCCACCGACCAGTGCAACTTGCCTTGTGGGAAGTTGCCATAGTGGATGCCGGCGAAGAGCGCGCCGATCACCTTGGTCGCCACTCTGGGAAGCTGCAAGTGCGCATATCCGGAAAACATTGATTGATTGATTGATTGATTGATTGATTGATTGATTGATTGATTGATTGATTGATTGATTGATTGATTGATTGATTGATTGATTGATTGATTGATTGATTGTAAGGAGGGTCAAAGCTGTGGTTTCGACATTCTATGCTTAGTTTGCCCAATCAGAACTCGGAGTTTGGCTTATAAATGCTGTCCTTTTGTGTCATATACACGTTCTTGGGTTGCATCGGTGTATTGGCGCCAGGAAGTAAAACAGTGGAGACTCAGACAGCAGCTTATCTTTATAGTCTGAGCTGCGTACGCTTACAAATGTTGGACTGCTGTAAGCGCACAAGGACAATTTTTATGCATCCATTTCACACTCTTTGTAGGAACTAATCAACGCAAGCCCCTAAATACTAATTCTAAAGTCTTACTATCTGCTTTCAAGTAAAATTAAATTCTGGAGTTCTATGTGCCAGAACCGTGAGAGTGATTATGGGGTCTTCCCATTGTGAAGAGTCTTGCCTCTTCCCTAAACTTAAATACACTGGTACTCTTGCATTTCTCCCAGATCTTATTGCGGCAGTCGGGGCTGTAAATCAAAACTGAGTCCACGAGTTTAGCAGCGAAAATATATTGAAGCGTAAACTTGTATGAACAGAGCACTTATAGATCACTCCCATTTGTCGCAACGACGTGCCTCCAGCATTTAAGCATCGAGGAACAAGTGGTGATGCCGGCTTGTTAGTAGCTAATCCCCTAATAACTGCAGCGCAGGCAGGACTACCGTGTCGCTCCAAGACGGAGCTTGAAAGTGCTCACTGCCGCGCACTTTTCTTATTCAGAGCTACGGCAAGCTTTACGAGTATTATCGTTTTCAAAATACCGCTTCTTCCAACCGGAAGGCTATGACGTACCATGCGTGTTTTCTAGTTCCTTGTTGGCACCTAGAGGCATCTACAAATACGCTTCCCGAATATATTTGCGAGATTTTTTTTTTTTGCATTATGTATGAGTACACATCTTGTGGATGTATTCTTTATAAAGATTATGGGCCTAATTTATATACAGGTAAGAGCGAATACGCTGTAGCAATCTCCATCAGCACCTGTACCACTTTAGCTAACCTCATTTGATGCTTGCACGTCCGTTG
This sequence comes from Rhipicephalus appendiculatus, assembly GCA_030522465.1. Taxonomy (NCBI): domain Eukaryota; kingdom Metazoa; phylum Arthropoda; class Arachnida; order Ixodida; family Ixodidae; genus Rhipicephalus; species Rhipicephalus appendiculatus. The sequence goes on from JALIZH010026576.1 coordinate 9,835, forward strand.
AGCTACCATCACCATCTAATTGTCATTATTCCTCAAAACTTATGCCCAAAAAAGTTATCATGCGAATTAAAAAAGGCATATGACAATAGAGGAAAGGAAAGAAGGCATACTTTACCAATCCTTCCGTGGTGATTCACGACAAGGATGTTCGGTTTTTTAGACTGCTCACCTTTGCGTACTATTAGACTTTATTTAATGTTCATATGTGAGCTTCTGTGCTATTTTTAAGGTTTATTTTAGAATGAACTAATGCGTTTTCGTTTTGGTATATATGAAGACTCTTCAATCAACTTCGCAGTTGCCAGTAAGCGCCCGGTCTTCATATTTGATACGATACGTATTATATAGTTATGAATGAGTTTCAAAGATAAGTACATATCAGCTAGTGAACTTATTCATTTCGCTGACTTCATCCACCTGCATTTTTGTTTTCGGTAATGCACACACAGTTATCTGTTCATCACTTTTCAGCACCTTCCCGCTTCCTCCCCTAAGCCTTAGCATTGTTTTACTGCTATTTTTACTTTATGCCTGTCGTCATTCACCCGCTTTCTGTGTGGACGTTGTTTTCCTGACAAGTCATTTTATTAGTCTCCGTTATTCCTGCCCCTATCAGAAGTAGCATATAAGCCTCGCATACACTTGAGGTTAGCAGTACGCCACCGGTCATGCCGCGATTGTTCCTTCTGAATGCACTCCTAGCCCTTTCGACTAGTCATAGTTTCGTTTGAAGAATGATCGTTGTCGCTGAGCGGTGTAGGTTTCGCCTTTCTTGGCTATTACTCGTTCATTCCTACCATGGTATGTTCCGGTACTTAACAGCTAAGTATGTCTCAACGCTATAGAATGCTCACATAACGGCTGAGCTCGTATTGAGTAGGAAATTTACTGAGCTCCAAACGTCGAGGTGTTCTCAGCGTGGGCACCAAAATTAAAGCAATCAAGGAGGCAGTAATTGGATAATGGATATACTGACTCTGACATATATATCTTAGCTGGTTGGGTGGTCATGGCAGCTTACTTGTCTAAAAATATTATTATTCCCCTTTCGCCGCTTTTTTTCGACTGGTGCAGCTGTCCATGTCCATCTGTTGTATTCGCGAATGGGCGTCCATTTGCCTGCCTCGTTCATACAGTGGTTACGGCGCTCTACTGTTGACCCGAAAGTCACGGGTTCGATTCTGGCCGGGACGGTCGCATTTCAATGGAGGTGAAATGCTAGAGATCCGTGCACTGTGCTATTTCAGTGCACGTTAAAGAACGCCAGATGGTCAACATTTCCAGAGCTCTCCACTGAGACGTGCCTCGCGATCA
>JALIZH010026577.1:0-32580 GCA_030522465.1 Rhipicephalus appendiculatus
GGAAGCAAGGAATGTAGGTCAGGCCCGCACACTCGGAGCAACGCTTCTCACATTTTCCCGATAGTACAGGGTCTCCTGAATTTTACTCTTCTCCTGCTTTGCCGTCCTTCACGTAGGTCTAACTCTGTCTAAAAAGGCGTCCTTCCGAGCGCCGTTGGTCATTTTCGTTATCCTCACTCGTGATAATGAAGGTTCACGAAAGGGTTGTACTCTCAATAGTATTCGTCCGCGCTTCCCGCCTGGTCTCGTGCTCCAATGTCCGCGACCCTGTTGCTGATGCCTGCGTCCCTTCTGTCGCCGTCCCTTCCTGTCGGGAATCGGACCTTCAACCAAGCGCTTAGCAGCGGAACACTTCCGTTGCTGCAGGCAACAACGACGCTCATGCGTTCACATCCACACAACAATCAAATGTGGCAGCGTAGAATGACAGGTGACCTGGACAAAAAGTCAGGGGCCGAATTCACAAAGCTTCTCTTCCGTAAGATATACGTTTTCCTATATTGGTCAGCTCGCTTCCCTGATGATATGCCCAGCATCATGATTGGATGAAGTATTCTCCTGCGAAAGTTTCTAGCCTAAGAGGTTTTTGTGAAAAAAGGGCCCAGATTGGTATATCAGAAACGGTTCATTACAGACAAGCCCACGATCGAGAGGACATCAATTATTGGAAAACGGAGCATACAAATGCACATGTGGCCAGCCCACCATCGAGAGCCGCATTTCGGTGCGCTCGCGGGCACCAGGGTTTAAAGGGTCCCCTAACCACGTCTGGCTATTTCGAACTGGCATGTGCATTGCATGCAGTGGGCACTCGCGATCACGTCTCCCAAGATTTGCAACGATACGCACCGCGGAAAGAGGTGAACTTTCAAACTGAACGCAACGCCGCTTGCCCTTCTCGCGGGCGCGCGCTTTAAGATGAGGCGATGACGTACTCGTTATTAACCTACGTAGTCATATGTACTCTGACGTCGCTCCTCTACGTAGACATAGGTGCTCTGACGTCGCTCGAAGTAGCACGTGGCACTGTGAGAATTATTCGAGGCGACATGTGTAATTTGTGTAATCTGGTACTTGAATAGGTGAACGAAAGTTGAGAGAAAGGTTTCTGGCGCACCGCAGCCGACCGCAGTTCCAGCGGTGCGACGCAGTGTATCGCGGTAAGGATCCATGATCAGCGCCAGCTGCTTCAAACGCGCGCACACTGAGTGGTCCATCCCACACAAACCGGTTGCACATTACATAGAACGCCGAAACAACACAACACCGCTCGCGTAATCAGGCAGGCTCGGGAACGTAATGCGCATGTGACCTTGCGTGCGCATGACGTGTTGATGTTTCTGTGTCACGTGATCCTACGGCTCCGATACCGAAGAGAGCAGATAAGGAATTTGGCTTGTGAAGGCTACACGGCACGAGTGGCAAGGGTTTAAAGCTCGCCTCCGCATATCATGCGTGGTTTCGCGCCCCTTTAAAATATTGGTTATCTCAGCTTGTAATGAACCAATTAGAAAATTCCTTGTGGTACAACGCTCCTTATTGGGCATGCAACTTTTAGCCTCTAACTACAATTTCTTAGGTAGCCTGGTGAGGGGCCTTTTAACGGCGAAGCTGCTTAAGCCAGAGGTTAGGCCGTTCGGTGTGCGCATAAAAACCTCGCCGAGCAATGACGTCACCATGCGTCGCCTAGCAACGCGTTGGAGGAAGGAAAGGAGGAAAATATAACAATAAAACGAATCTGCGCGAGCCGGGATTCGAACCCGGGTACCCACGGTCGGAAGGCGAACGTCGTAACAACAGGCACGCTCAGAACATGCATTACGGGAACGATATGATTGCGTTGCTATGGATGAGAGATCGAGAAAAATATAGAAAGTGAAAGACAGAAAGGAAAAGAGAAAGAAACACAGAATGACAGAGCAAGAGAAAACAAAAAGAACGAAAGACAGAGATAGGAAAAGAAAGAAAGCGAAATAAATGGAGAGACTGAGAGCGCCTCAACTAAGCTTTCCTAGGCTCAACTTAGCTTTCTCAGGCTAACCTGCACCTCTCTACACACATATGGCTGTATCTAGGCTTAACTGTATCTAGGCTTAACTGGCTATCTCAAGGCTTGGCTGGTATGCTAAGGAAGGCCTCCTAGCTGCGCTGTTCCTTCAGGCGTGGCACCACCAGTGGGAAGTTGCCCTAATTTTTCTCGTACGACGTCGCCGCTGAAATTCTGTGAGTCATAAAAGCTCCTCTAAAAAACAGAGGCAGCCGACAGAGAGCCTGTCCTTTCGCGCCGCGCACCGTCTCGAACGAGAGTCTGCGAGAGCGTACCGGCTTGCCGAGGGACGCAAGCTCATGGGAGCCGCCACCCTTTTGGTTGTCGGTGATGTAGAACGGGTGGTATTGGGCCAAATTCGACTTGTTCGAGCCGCCTTCGACGATAAACTTGTACGACTTGCCGCGTTCCACGTGGAGCACGGGAATTAGTTCGTTGTTGATCCACCACGAGATGCCCCAACCAGCCATGCCTGTGACGAAACACGCAGTCCATTTAACAGGTGAGTAATTTCAATATCGGCCAGAACTAAAATTTCACCATGCATTGCACGTGTCAAGGTGGGTTTCGTTTGTATGATTACATGGATTCTTTACGCATGCGTGATGGTGTTCTAGTGGACACCTCCAGGGTTGCCGTTGGGTGGACATGAGAAAAGGCGCCAGAACTCACGCCAAAAGTAACCAAAGTGGCCATGTCATTTGATATTACCACCAAAATTCTAGCCAAATATTACAGAAGTGGTATAATCAACAGATTCTTTACTATTGATGAATAAATATAACCCTTTTGAATAAGTAAAACCACAAGTTTAAAAAAGAGCCATGGCGCCAACTGGAAATTTCCGTCGCCAACGGGGTCCAGAAGTAGCCAATTTGGCGCAAAGTAGCCACCAACGGCAACCCTGGACACCTCCTTTTGGTAAACTTTATGCAAGTCCGACCATTGTCCTGTGTGCTTCTCTTGTGCTCGCGCCGTAACGTGCTGGAAACCTTCGCTTTGTCACGTCCTTACACGACGCTGTTTTAGAGCGAAAGCTCCACTGCGCAATGTCTCCCGAGGTCCTTCATCGCGTCAGAATGACCTTGAACCGCCGGAGAGCAAGTGCGGAAGGCATGACGACACGCCACGTGATCCGCTGCGGAGAGGCGTCGCATCTGCGCTCACTCGGAGCCTCGCCGCGGCGCTACCACGTGACGAGGCGAATGTTTAGCGAATCACGCTTTGCATAGTCAGCAAAACCAAACCAAGCGTACCTTTCACTCGTGATAAATAGGTTTACAAGAGTTAAACCTGAGCCAATTTTTACACCGAAGCTTCACATGCCTTACATGCCAACGAGTCTTGTCACCGTAAGCAGGGTGCCGTTGGTGGCTGCATGAGCATAGGCGTGCGCAGGGTTCCCCTTCAGGGGGGGGGGGGGGGCGAAGGCTCGACGCAGCGCCCCCCCCTTCCCTATTAAGTTAATGTATAGGGCAGACTTTGCGCCTCCCCTTCTTAGGTGACTAGGGGGGGGGGGGGGGGGCGGCCGCCCCCCTCTGCCCCCCCCTCGTGCGCACGCGCCTATGTGCATGAGTCAATGGCGTGAACCGCTTCGGGCGGTTCGTGCGCCCTGACTAATGACTTCTTTCTTTTGTCCGTGTTTGCACGCCTGCACGTCAATGTGCACTGAACCGCCTGGATACCAATGAGCATTGAAACGCCTGAACTGTCAATGTGCATTGAACACTGGTGCATTGAACCGCTTCGGCCAGTTCAATGCACCGATGTCCAGAAGGGGTATGATTGGCTTCCTTGCGGTGGGCCCTCGTGACCTTGTGGCTCATGAATAAACGTTTCCTGCTTTCTTTCTTTTGTCAACATCGGTTATATTTTACCAGTTTTGTACGGCGCACATATCACTGGCATTACAAATCTTTGAACGAAAGGAGGGAAATTGATCAAGGGCTCATTTTCGTTGTTAAACACAACCTAATGAAACGAACAGAAAATGAGGCCAACGACGTTATAGGGGTCATTATTTGTAGTCTTTAACTGTGGTGTAGTAACTATGAAATAAATGCGAGGAAATCGAAGAGGACGAAAATACAGCTTACCGCTGATAGGAACTCGTGGTATTTTTGTTTTTCTTTTGCGTATGTGTACCTATAGATGTGCGCGGGGCAGTGGCGTAAATCCAGAAGTATCACAAGGGGGGGACACCATCTCGCCATGGCGGCCATTTTGTTTTCATAAATATATGTTTTACTTTAAATTATACAAAAATTAAAACCGCACTTCAAAATACAATAAAAAGCGAGCATTATTCTTAAAAATAACACGATCAAAGTCCAGCATGATCGGGTCTGTACTTCATTGTCAATGGATTCCGCCTAATAGTCGACATAAATGAATAACGGTAGATGATTGGGGATTCTTCAATTAGAACATTGGAATTCATAGGCTCGTGCTCTACAGTGCCTTTTGAAACGAAAAGTAGGTTTCACTTCTGTACATCATGTCTGCCTTTTGCAAGGGTTTCAGAATTCAGAGTTTGTTTTACGGAGAGTGCGCTATACATAACTATCAAGAATGATGGTTGAAAGATAAATCACAAGGGGGGACCCTTCAAAGGGGTGCCCCCCCCCCCCAGCCTAGACACAAGAGGGGTCAGGACCCCCCCTGATCCCCCCATGATTTACGCCAATGGCGCGGGGGGATTGGGGGGGGGGGGGGTCCTCCGTTATTATCTAAGGGGGCGCAAAGTCTGCCGCGTACTTTTACTCAGCCAGACCTGTGCCGCATTTGTTTGAAGATCAGGATTATGGTCATTCAGGCTTTTGACGATGATAGCGACTGATGTTGCGTTGCAAGAACTGTTTACGTCCCATCTTCACCCCGGAAAGTCGGGGACCAAAGACATTTTAGGCCATCCTGAAAAGCACGTCCCCGCTTCAGTTTCATTTTAACACGAAAGTGTTTTATGCCGAGGTTTACCAAAACTTCATTGAAGTCATTTACGTCACGGAAGTGACGTCGGAAAAATACACACGAACAGATGACAAAGAAAAGACCAGGAGAAAGATCGTGTTCGACTGTTTCTTTTCGATCGCTCTCCTCTATCGACGAGCCCGCTCAGCTGCTCCAAGCCCTTTCGACGGAGCAGTGCGAGTGCTTCCAGTCGCGGGATCCCTAACAGCGCGGTAGTGGTGGCGGCGTGGTATAATATGATCGCGTCGCCTGGTATCTGCACAATTTTGTCAACATTAAAAAAAAAAGCCTGCTTGAGCGCTGAGTTGATGCCATCTCCTATTTCGACCTGCCTAGACCTCAACGGTGGAAGCTACGACAGCGATGACGACTTAAGCCATGCTTGCGAGGAGCAATTCGTCCAGCTGAGCGTTCGCTTGTTGTTGGCTTGTTGCATCCACGCGTCCGCCATTTGGCTTGAAAGCGTGGAGAACTTCGCCTAGTCTTCGACACGGCCTCGACTAGAAAACAGATTTTTGTTGTAGTCGCGCGGTTCCGCGTATGCCGGTTTTACTCCGACCGCGAGTTTCTCGTTCGTCTCGCGCGTTTATGATCGGCCTCAGAGTGCGAGCAACACCGGAATGATTGACATCTGAGTCGGAGGACAGAGACGACCAGCCGAAGACACGAAAGTTTTTTAAAGACGATAGTCTTTCTTGTGATACTTCAACGCAAAAATTTTGGTCTGTCTGTCTGTCAACAGGCACAATATTAGTACATAAGCATCACGAGGTGTGTTCCTTTATCAGAAAATACATAGATACTTAATTCTAAAGACCCTATTGTTTTTTTAGGTTGCGCTGAAAATGCGACGCTATGCACGAAATGCGACGCTGTGCACGAAATGCGACGCTATGCACAAAAAAGCCCTCTGCCGACAATATTGTTCTGCCGCTGGCAGTGGCCCTGGGTTCTACACAAGCTCATGTTTCCCGACATTACTGCCAGATGGCGTCCATATCTCACGCAGCGCCTCCTCTATTTTATCAACGCCAGCCAGACGCGGCCGATTCAACATAGATGGAGGCGCTGCCTGAGGCAAGGCAAAACATAGTAGCACGGCTGGCGGAAGACTATCGACTTTCGACGACATTTGCAGCGAAGCACGGCAGGAACGCGGCCAATTTTTTTTATTTGGATGACTTGGCAGTCGAATCCCATGACCTCTCGGTCCACGCCGATATGTGCCTGGAGATCGACCCAACGCGCTACAGACGCACATGCACGGGGCTTCACAAACGCGCCTTACATCTCTCACACCTTCTTCCTCTCACAGTGATCTTGGCTGGTGTGTCGGAGTCTGGAAGCGGTGAAGGGAACTGCGGCATCATAACACTAACGAGCGCCGAGAGAGAGCGCTTCAGTAGTTTCAGTAAAACGGAGACTTCCAGGGCATTACTGTAGGAAACTTCACGGTCAGTGAAACCTGCCGTGCAATCAAACTTTGTTCCCAGCTAATCTGGAACCCTACACACGCCTGTGTGTGTACGCTTGAAGGTATGCAAAATAAATACATCAATAAAACAAACGTGTGGCAGCTCCACTACTGTGAAACCAGAGGAAGTGCGTCGATCGCGCGGGCACCCAGCGATTCCCGTTCATAGAGTTCCCTCTGCTCTGTTTACCAAAGCGTCGATGACGCCCATGTTTGAGGTAAGCATGTGGGGTTTCCTCGGCTCGAGTAGAATCCAGTTAGGCAGATTCACAAACTCGACGTGCGACATGTGCGCTACATTTTCGCTGCGCTTTATCGACTTTCTGATTGTTACGGCAGTTGAGATACGTGTCGTCTGCGGCGAGTTCCGTCAGGTTGTTTCCCCCCATCAGATGTAGTCACGTAGACACAGTGGCGGCGCAGAGGGAGCAGAATTGGCTCGCTCAGGCGAGGTGGTGGCGCCCTCTCTTGCGCGCCACCCGAGTCATCCCCATTTACATTATATTAGACCTTGTTCGTTCATTTAAAGAGGTGTTGCCATCAAATTTCGAGGCTATAACAAGCCTGTCGTGGGTTTCCTCTGAATGCAAGGACACTCCACACGAAGGGTCGGACACAGCAAACGTTTAGAATAGAGTTTACTTCACTTCGAAAGTGTACCTAAATGCTCATTCTCCCGATCGATGCCCATCGCTAGCGCATCAAAACTGACGAAAGTTGTAGTTACGTCGCACCAGATCTGTAGTGACGTGAGTGACCTCCGGACCCCCCGCCACCTCCGAAACGTAACGTACCGGCAAAGCATCAGGTTGCTACATCACTCGCCGAGTTTCGATCGCTTCCTGACTAAGTGCTGCGCATCTTCGCGCGAGCCTTGTGTGACCACGTGACCAAGTCTACTACACCTCAACGTCACTGCCCAACTTGGCGCCCAGAAATCGAAACCGAAAGTTGTCCGCATAAATAAGGCGATATTAAATTATTTAGCGAGAATGCGTGCATCTTGGTGCGTGTATCATGCTTCATAGAGCTATGAGAAACGCTTGCAGCGAAGGACGCGCAAGCCACAAATTTGGTGGCACCACCCCTTTAAACCCGGGTTTGAGCATTGCTAGCCTTGTTATGGCCTGTATTGAGCTCCTTACTGTGAGCGTGATCACGCCATATGAGATGGATCATGGCCTCCGAGATTGCGCGCTGGCGGTGCGCTATCTCGGAGGCCATGGATGGATGACGACAAGCCAGGACCCTAAAGTGTTCCGCACTTAACCTAATAAGAGCCGTCCTCACCAGTGATGGCCGAGTAGCCGCGGTCACCCCCCGTCGGTCCGATTTGGGCGGTGAACGTGTCGATGTTGTACTTCTTGAAGAGGTCTCGACCTCCGAACAGCTTGCTGCCTTTGTCCGGGGGTGGCGGCTGGTGTCCGGAGATCGCCGGACAGTTGCGCTTCGGGGCCCGGCCGAACTCCAGCATGACGGCCGGCGCTACGCAGCAGCATAAAGACGCGGAGCGAGTTCTAATGGTGGTAATGATTCAGTGGTCGACCAAGTGGTTGCTTCGATTCGTTACAGCATGAACTCTTTCCTTAAAGGAGCACTGACACAAAATTTCGAAGGCGAGATAATGAGCGAGATAGATTTATGTGGAGACATACACAACATCTACGAAATATCAAGGGCAAATATAGCCTAGAACATATTTAAAATCAATTTTAAAGTGCATGCCGCGCGGCTGAGCGAGATGCGGAGGCCCCCGCGACGCCGACATCAACGGAGTGGCAAAGTAAACAAACCCACGTCACGAGTTTGTGTTGGCTGGTTGCTGGCACACGCCTTGCGCTTGCGCTGCCTGCGATTCCTTCCTCCTTGCCTGCGGCTTTGAGTGTGCTGGCTGTGCTGGCTGTCAGTGAGGCGCCCGCTCACGCGCGTGGCGCCTAGTCACAGTTTTGCGTGGTCACGTGGCCAGCTGCGTTTATCTTGCCACCGGAACTGCTCCTGCCTAGCTCGGTGCGCTTTGAAACCGAAACTGCGACTGGGCGTTCTAAAAAACGGCTCTAAATAAGTAACCGTCGCGCACTCGCGCAAACCAGGTTTCCAGCCGTGATAAGCGGGTCATAAGCTACCTATTACAACAACAACAACAAAAAAAAAAACAAGGTGCGAAATTTTTTGTGTCAGTGCTCCTTTAAGGAGACGGTAGGGCATTTTTTTTTTAAATTGAAGTTTGGTTCTTTGCTTAATTGTTTGGAATCATCAGGCCTTCCTTAACAATATCCAATGCACCACACATTTTCCAGCATTTTGATTGAGTCAAGAGAACCAGGTTTTCGAGACCAACTGACGAGTAGCAACGCCCCCCTTTTCTCAGGCAGTGCGCAACCTAAGCTTTCTTCCTCAAGTGAATATTTCAAAAACTGAAACTGGTGCTTTTCTGAGATTAGCAGTTTTTTTTTAAATAGTAGAGTGGCTATTGAAAGACGCATGGTACAGTTTTTTGTTTTCTTTTTTTAGCACGCGTGGCATTTACCGAATCCACTTGCCTTGTGTTTGTGAGACGCGCATGGATACGTGGTTCTGGGCATTTACTTTGAGTTTAGTTGCACCTTTGTTGATTTCTTGGCGGCGGCAAAAGATTTTCTAGTTCAACGAAACTGTTTAGAAAGCGCAGTATAATTGGAAATCGACACGCTTCAGGCTACTAACAGGAACGAGACCGGCAGCACTCGTGCGAGCACTTCAAGTGAGCTCTATCCTCATTCCGCGTCACCGCAGGGGACAAAATGTTATAACAAGTGGGGGACCCTTAAGCTTCGCCTTTAAGAGTCGAACGCGATAGCGATATCCTGTCCCTAGTGCGTACTTAGTGCATGCGTACTTAGTGCATGCATACTTGCTATGCACCCGCTACCTGGTGTTAAGGGAATACGCGCAGTAATACGTGTGTGCCTTTTGTAATGGGTGGCTATGGCTTTAAACCACGAAGTCGTTATGATATTCACGTGATGTGACGCCCGATGTCAATGTACGCTTGTACCACACATACTGCGATATTACATGTATTGTGACGTATGTATACAGGACGCTTGTGTTTGTGAAGCACGAGCTATTTTCACTGCATTTCCAAGCAGATGAAGTTATTTTCAATGTATTTCCAAGCATAGGCGTGGCTGTGTGGTAGAACACCTGCTTCCCACGCACACCCGGAAATTTTTATTTATTGATTTTATTTGCATCTTTCCGAATTTTTCGGTCACGGAACAAGATGGCGATTTTTCTACAACCAACGACGCCGATGCCGGAATTTCTGTGAAACGAGCTCTTTAACGCTATCGCGTTAAAATGTTAGTGTACTGACAATGGCTACGCCTTGATTGATGTCCGAGCTTTTAAAAATCGTGATTACGAGTAACTGTCTTCACAGAATGAGGAGGGACCATGACACTCAGAGATTACAATGGATCGTGCTCCTTGTCGTCAGACCCAGGGGTGGGCTGAGCATTGCCATAGCAGGCCCGCTGTTGCCGAGGCCATATGGTTCGCGGCGGGCATCGACGCCACGGAACGGGAATTCGACACCATGTGCCCAAACCCGATGCAAAACGTCATGGCAAAACACCCAACCACAGGACTTTTTTTTACACTCTCTCAGCAGTAACGGATTGATGAGAGAGTGTAAGGGGAGAGGCCACAGCTGTGGTGGTGCAACTGTTGCTATTCGCCGTTGTGCCATCACGTGATTGCTGAGAGAGTGTGAGGGGGGAGAGGCCAAAGCTGGCACCGTTCCAGGGCACGGACGGACGCGAGTATGAGCCATTTAAGGCTTTCGCCTTAATAGAGCACGAAAGAACGCAATGAAGAGTTTCGGTACGCAAGCTGCAGGGCGTCCGCACTAAACTCTGTAATAAAACGAATGTCGTTGGTCCCTCCAAACACGTTCCAGGTGGCGGGACGCGGCGCCCGCATTTCGACCGAGACGAAATGCTAGAGGCCCGTGTACTTAGATTAAGGTGTGCCCTAAAGAACACCAGTTGGTCTAAATTTCGGGAGCCCTCCACTACAGCGTCCCTCCATTCATAACGTTAAGCCCCAACAATTACTATATCTTAAAACGTTCTCTCAAGCTGACACATCTCTTTCAGCGCGTCATTTGTGAGGTAAAGGGCCCCTAAACGAGCGAGCGTGTTATTCTTTCCCGTCGCTTCCCGTCTTTTCGGCACGATTCGTGACACCACCAGTCTGTTCACGCGTCGCTTTGAGGAAACAAGCTCTCGATTCGTCCATATACGGGGGATATCAGTTGTGAATTGCCTCCTGCCCTGCTTTGTCACGCAATCGCGCACCCGTCCTGCCGTGTATCGCATGACCATCGTCCGCCATCAACTGATATCACTTCGTTTTATGCGTTTTAGACTGCGCCGAACAGCGCGAAATCCTTATTGGCTCAACGCTTAGTGCTGGCGCTTGTCCACGTGTTTTGTGAAGAAACTAAGTAGGCGAGAAAGAAATAGTGCCTGAGGGCAGTGAGGGCGCGAGAAGGAAATAGCGCGTGAGGGCCCTGAGGGCGCGAGAAAGAAATAGCGCCTGAGGGCAGTGAGGGCTCGACAAAGAAATAGCGCTTGAGGGCAGTGAGGGCGCAAGAACGAAATAGCGCCTGAGGGCAGTGAGGGCTCGAGAAGGAAATAGCGCCTGAGGGCAGTGAGGGCGCGAGAAATAAATGGCGCCTGAGGGCCGTGAGGGTGCGAGAAAGAAATAGTGTCTGAGGGCAGTGACGGGCGCGAGAAGGAAAGGTAGCGCATGAGGGCAGTGAGGCCGCGAGAAGGAAATGGCGCGTCAGGACCGTGAGGGCGCGAGAAATAGCGCGTGAGGGCAGTGAGGGCTCGAGAAAGAAATAGCGCCTGAGGGCAGTGAGGGCACGAGAAGGAAATAGTGCCTGGGGCCAGTGAGGGCGCGAGAAAGAAATAGCACCTGAGGGCCGTGAGGGAGCGAGAAAGAAATAGTGCCTGAGGGCAGTGAGGGCGCGAGAAGAAAATAGCGCCTGAGGGCAGTGAGGGCTCGAGAAAGAAATAGCGCCTGAGGGCAGTGAGGGCGCGAGAAGGAAATAGCGCCTGAGGGCAGTGAGGGCGCGAGAAGGAAATAGCGCCTGAGGGCAGTGAGGGCGCGAGAAAGAAATAGCGCCTGAGGGCCGTGAGGGCGCGAGAAAAAATAGTGCCTGAGGGCAGTGAGGGCGCGAGAAGGAAATAGCGCCTGAGGGCAATGAGGGCGCGAGAAGGAAATGGCGCCTGAGGGCCCTGAGGGCGCGAGAAAGAAAATAGCGCGTGAGGGCAGTGAGGGCTCGAGAAAGAAATAGCGCCTGATGGGCAGTGAGGGCTCGAGAAAGAAATAGCGCCTGAGGGCGGTGAGGACACGAGAAGGAAATAGCGCCTGAGGGCAGGGAGGGCGCGAGAAAGAAATAGCACCTGAGGGCAGTGAGGGCGCGCGAAGGAAATAGCGCCTGAGGGCCGTGAGGGCGCGAGAAAGAAATAGCGCCTGATGGGCAGTGAGGGCTCGAGAAAGAAATAGCGCCTGAGGGCAGTGAGGGCGCGAGAAAGAAAATAGCGCCTGAGGGCAGTGAGGGCTCGAGAGAGAAATAGCGCCTGAGGGCAGTGAGGGCGCGAGAAAGAAACCACTCTCTCGTATTTGGAGTCGGAGTGTATAAGGGGTCCTTTAAAGGGAAGTATTGTCGTGGGGAGGTGGAGGCGATTAAGACCAAGCTTACAGTACGTGCGATGATATATGTACTCACTCCTGGTGACTATCATCGTGTGGTAGAGTACCGTCTCCGGCTGTCCGACGTTCGTGGGACCCTGCGCAGCGACCACCGCCACTTGACCCGTGGGCGGTATCGGCTTGTCTTTGCTGTCGCCTGCGGTCAAGCCACGAAAAAAGGCCTATCAACAACGCTAGCAGCGTACGACAGGCGCAACGACGGGGAGGAGCCGACTGTGCAGAAGTTCAAAGACGGGGTACTAGCGAATACACATAAACACGTACACAAATGCGTGAGAGGTCATGTGCGGCAATGTGATTTCGAATAAAGCACAGTTGAAAGTCCAGCGTTCGTCCGTGTGTACCGCCCTCTTCTTGTGTACGTGTTTATGTGCATTCGCTGGTACCCCGTCTTTGAAGTTCATGATGCACCAACTGGCCCAACAGCTAGCGCTTATGTGCAGAAGTTATTTCGCAAAAAGTTATTTCGCACACGAGAAAGAAACATACAGAAAATCATAAGCAAGGTGGTGCTCTGCGCTCGTGGTGTTCAGTGTGTTTCTAGTGTTTTCGTCTTTTAACGCAGTTTAATGACGTCTAAAAGCAATGAACCAACTAGCACGCCAGAACGTCGTACTGTCGTAAATCCTCGTACAGGTTTCAATTTGCCGTCTCGGTATTCGTCTAGAGCAGCACTAAAAATTCGTTAAACTGAATTCACGGATAAGGCGCTTCGTTACATTAATGGTTCAGTATACGTGGTGTTCCAGGAAATAAATTTGAAGAAGTGAAATACTTCGTAATATCGAACGAAATAGGGGGAATATCTTAGGGGATTGTTTCGTTGTTACACTCAGCCAAATGAAGTATTCGAAGATTGTGAGTAAAGATACCACCAACGGAAAGGTTGATATTTCTCCCTCTATATTTCGTCTCAACATCGGTCGTAATTACTGCATGGCAGTTAAAAAAAAATCACGCCATATCCACGAAGTGAATGATGATGAGTGGGCGAAGCTCGATCGTTTTCATCCATGGCAGAAAGAGAATGTGTGGTCTGGAACGCGCTTATACTTCATGGTCATCAGCGTCATCGTCATCTTTATCACGTGTAGTGGGTACATTCCACTATACTGGAACGTGCTTATACTTCATCGTTATCACGTGTAGTGGGTACATTCCACTATACTGCGTCATCGTCATCTTTATCACGTGGAGTGGGTACATTCCACTATACGTGGCTACCTACCTACCTACCTACTTACTACTACTACGACTACAGAGGAGGGACAGACCCACAGCCCTAAGGAGCTTCGCCCCTAAAAGAATACTTAATGTCTATTATGCTTTCCTTCACCTAATTGTCTGTTGGATTCATTTGTTCGTTATACCGAGAATTCCGTTACAGTGACGTTCGTTACACCGAGGTTTAACTGTAACTGATCGATTGCGTTCGTACCCGTGTTCAGCTTGCGAGAGTACACGGCTTCGATAATCCCGTTTGCGTAGCTCGCCGAAATCACCGTCAGATCGTCCTTGCCGCCCTGCTTGTCATCCGGACAAACGCCGCTGGACGCGGAACACTGCGTTCACAACAAAAGCAGCGTTTCCACAAATTTTGTTCAGAAAGTTTTTCGCCATCCGCATCCAGTATAACAGTCTACGAAGATGTCCAATGCCTGACAAACTAAAAATGATGTTTACTTTTACGCTGTGAAAGAACGTTGGACAGCGAAGCCGTCGCCTCTTTCGTCAGGCATTACAATTTGCTCCTGAGCATAGGGCGTGAGCAGGGTTTCTCATCAGGGGGGCGGGGGGGCGCGTAGTCATAGGCGTGCGCAGGGTTCCCCTTCGGGGGTAGGGGCGAAGGTTCGTCGCACCCCCCCCCCCTCTCTTATTAAGTCAAGGTATACGGGGCAGACTTTGTGCATCCCCTCTTAGACGACTAGGGGGGTGGCCACCTCTCCTGCCCCCCTGTTCCCCCCCTACCACCGTGCGCACGCCTATGGGCGTCACCTTGCACCACGTGACGGCGCTCGCCGAATAGCGGCGCAAGGAAAAGTTATGCGCAACTCTGCTACTTGCGGTAGCATATACAAGGACACTAGTCCAACCGCAGCGCCCCACGCCCCGGCCCTACCACTGGTCGTATTCGAATGACGACAATCTTCGCAGGGGATGCAAATATAAAAAAGGAGCGATGACGTGGTCCCTACAACGGCCTGCCTTAGGTCTCTGGCTTTCCGGTGGTAAAAATTGGGAAGCAAATAGCTCTTGGAATGAAACATTAGTGGGCCGCAGTCGCCATTAACGTTATAGCACCTAAATGAATGAAGGTATATAGGTAGGTCCGAGTAGGAAAAGGTATCGGCAAACTTGGCGCCTCCTTCAGATGATTAGGGGGGGCCGGCCGGCCCCCCTCCCTCCCTGCCCTCAAGCGCGCACGCCTATGCATGCTCTAGACTTTGTGCAAAGTTTTCACTAACCACACCGTATTCAGAAACGCTCCTTGACTTGAACTTGACTTGCCACCGCCTCAAGGCAGTGCGTTTGAAACGCGTTTGAGCTGCATTGAAGGCGGTGGCAAGTTAAGTTCAAGTCAAGGAGCGTTTCTGAATACGGAAGTAAGGATTTCTTTGTTGTTTCTTCGTTGTTCGAGTTTAGTAGCCATTTGCATCCCACGCGACCATATGCTCCTTCACGGCCGTACTGGAGCGCTATGGTGGCGTTCCATTGCGGCCGTGGCGAATTCCACCCGCCCATACTCACCCAAAATATATATTACTACCACTGTAGAAGCACATACCTGCGACTTGGCCGTTATGAGGAAGTCAGCGACCTTGACCTTGTTGTTGGGCTCCTTGATGAAGATCACCGCGACGTCCGCGCCCACCATCTGGCTCTTGTCTGGCGCGCCACTGATGCCAAATGCGGTCCACATGCCCGGCACTGCGTTGAAAGGTCATTCGCGATAACAATTTGCGGGGTTTTACGTAACAGAATCACGGTATCATTAGACACTTTTAGTTTAGCGTACGTAACGAGCCTACGTACGCCGCATGGCTACGGGAGAGAAGTGCGCATGCGCAGTACGTAACGTATCTATTCCACGGATGCGTGCGTACGCCCGAAAAAAATCCGGCGCACGCAAACGTAACGAGACGTAGCGCTAGCTACGTGACACTCTCGCGAGATCTCGAATGAAAAGCAGCCAGATTGCAAGATGGCACAGAACGTAAAAACGTGGATCCAATTAGTTAGCTTGACTTGGATGCCAGTGGCCGTTATAACGGCCTATACCGCAAGATGGCGCTGAAAAGCACTCGAAAGCTGTCTCATTTCACATATGATACATCTAGTTGAACGAAACGCATCTTGGTACGGTCGATACGGTGAACTAAAAGTGTTGCTGAGCGCTTCGCTTGCAGCGTACGCAACGTGTCGTGCTGCGTACGTGGGCTTGTTGCGTACGCCCAACTAAAAGTGTCTATTATAAGGGACGCCGTAGTGGAGTGCTCCGGAAAATTTCGACCATATGTTGTTCTTTAACGTGCCCGGACATCGCACAGTACATGGTTCTCTAGCACGCCGCTCCATCCTCTGGTGTGGACTACAGGTTATGTTGCTCGACTGCTGACGCGAAGGTCGCGAGGTCGAATCCCGGCGGCGGCGGCCGCTTTCCGATGGCGGCGAAATGAAAGCGGCCCGTGCACTTAGATTTAGGTGCACGTCTAAAGAACACCAGGTGGTCGAAATTTTCCGGAGCCCTCCACCACGGCGTCCTTCATAATCATATCGCGGTTTTGGAACCCAAACTCCAACAATTGTTCATTATCAGCAGATCCCCTCCATTAAACGCGACTGCCGGGGCCGCCGGATGGAAACCGCGACTTTTGGGTCATCAGCTGCGAGCACAAGATATTATTCCTTAAGGGCAAGTCTATGTCGCAAAAAAAAAAAAAAAGAAAAAAAAACTGCGAGCACCGTAACCTCTACACGACTGCGGCGGACAAGGTCGTTGTCGTTGACAGGGCCCTTCAAGCGCGACAATATTTTCGGCACCAGTGTTGGCAACATCTTTTCTAGTAAAAAAGTTACGTCGCGGCCCAGTTCTCAAATGTCGTCGCCAGATTAAAATATTGCCACGCACGTTTATAAACTATATTTTGACGTGTTCGGGTTTCAGCCACAAAATCTGTTAGCAACGCTCGGCGCAGACCGCACCGCAATGCCTGAGAATTAAGCCTCGCGATTATTTTGGATTATCTTTGTGAAGATTAAGTGCAGCGCACATATAGCCAACTTCATTCGAGAGCTTACGCGAGCACGAGCGATAACGCTGGAAGGTTCGATGACCGCTTTATGAAAGACGACCCGCTCCGCCGATGATGAAAGTACTCGACGACCGACGACTGTTCACGATGCTATCAGTTTACAGTGCGCATCGCTTGCACGTTGCATTTTCACTTTTCGGGCGCAAGTTCACCCAAATAAAAAGTTTAGGCTTGAACGCGCCGACTGCTGCGCCTTCGTCAACGTCCACGAGCCACGTGACAATATATCAATTGCGACCTCTGAATACACGCACACATACAAACGCACAAAAGAATACACACAAAAGTTGGATGAAGCCACCCTCCACTGCCCCCCCCCCCCAAGATTATCGGTTCCCATAGCTGTGCAGTAGCACAGCCAGAATTTTTTTTCGGTGGGGGGGTTGGGGTTCAACCATACTTTATGTGAATGAATGAATGAATGAATGAATGAATGAATGAATGAACTGTTTTTTAGTGCATTATAAGCTTGTACAAATTACGCTCAAACTGTATGGTCCCATAGCCAAAGGCTAGTGCGGGGCCAATTTAGAAATATACATAACGGAAACTCATATTTACACGAAAAGTAAGCAGAAGTAGTAAAAGTAAACAAGAAGTAAACAGAATTATGTACTCACTATACGTCAATTCGGCCACGTGCTTCGTAGTTCCGACCTCACAAAAATAATGCAACATGTTTTTACAGATTAAGTTAGAAAACGTGCTTGGCTTTAATTCTGGAGAGTTTAAAGAAAATCGAAGATGGTGTTTTTTTTTTTTAAATGATCTTCAAAATATTGCATTTTGAGAGACATGTCCGCAGTTGAACACTTCTGGTTAACGTTTGAAGCCACTCTCAGGTATTTCGTCCAGCACACTTGTTCACCAAACATACGGCAATGTTTTTAAAAACTTTGGGAAGTCTGGCGTTTATACTTGCGGAGGAAAAAAATCTTAAATCTGAGCATTGTTGACCTTTGCGTCGATTTCACAATTTTTTTTCTTAACAGACCAACATCAAAACTGCAAAGAAATAATTTTTTCTCAACGCAAACTATCCGTAGTATGTGGAGAAAATTTTTCGGACCTACAGCTACAATAGTGTTTTTGTAGCGTCTCATCGAAATCCCATTTTCGCGAAATTCGAAAGAGGCGGTGGCGGCTCAGAGGAGACTTGTGAATTTTTTTAAAGAAGGTGAAATTTTTTCTCGCGAAACCAAAAGTGGTTTTGTGGTCCTGGGGACTCGGAAAACAAAATATATTTTTTTCGGCGAAATTAAAGGGGGTCGGCGGACATGCACCGACGTTCTTATCTGAACACACCCTATATGAACAACAATATGTGGGGTTTTATGTCCCAAAACCACGATATGATTATGAGAGACGCCGTAGTGGAGGGCTCCGGAAATTTCGACTATCTGGTGCTCTTGAACGCACACTGACATCGCACAGTCCACGGGCCTCTATCCATTTCGCCTCCACCGAAACGCGAAAGCCGCGGCCGGGATCGAGCCCTCGACCTGCGGGCCAGCAGCCGAGTAGTACCGCTTAGCCACTGATCCACCGTGGCGGACAGACGAAGTATGTATGATCGTGCGTGCGTTTGTATGTGTGCGTGTATATACACATGCAATATTGAAAAGTTTCGGAGAATTTGGATACCCCTACTGGTTGCGCTAGTGCCCCTGCGGTGCACCGTGTGTTTACACTTACTGGCCTTGGCGCGAACGGCCAAGGTGATGGAGGTCGTGTTCAGCTGCCAGGCGACTTGTATCGTGTCTTCGATGACGGTCTCGCAGTTGCCGAACTTCGACGGGTCGACTGGTGCTTGATCGTGTCTTCGATGACGGTCTCGCAGTTGCCGAACTTCGACGGGTCGACTGGTGCTTGATACAGCCCGACCACTGCTTGTCGAAGCTAGGAATGAGAAATTCAAGATGAGTGCACCGTTGGCATTGACGATTATTACGACGATGAAAAACAAAATGGTTGGCTCGGAAGCTCACTGTCTAGAATGGGAACGTTACAAAAAGAAGAAGAAGAACAAAACTTTATTTTGAGGGAAGGGGTAGAAAAGGGGGCGCTCAGCAGCATGTTGGTTGGGGCCCCGAGTCCAGAGCCCCACTGGCTTGCGCCGCTCGCATAACATGACTCAGAAGCGCTAATTGCACCTTTGGGTCGAGCTGGCAAGTTGTGCCCCCCCACTGCTCCGAACTTCCCACAATGTTGTTACAAAGCGATGACTTTGCGAGTGCGAACAAAGCATATATTGCCTCACTGTTTTACGAACAGAGTGCCTTAACAAATAACACTGTCGAAACGTTGGCAACGTCTCTTCTTTCAGTGAAAGCATTGAATTAATTTTCAATAATTATTCTGAAAGTTAATTGGCCCTCATCTTCCGTAAACTTACTCTGCGATATCACATGTATCAAATACAATTCGAACCTTTGCCTCCTTCTTATCAGAGTTTTTATTTTATTTGGGGTTTTTAGACGCCACACTAAAATTCCCAACTTTAGGTTGACAAGAAACGTACCAGAAGTCACCGGGCAACGCTAGAAGTTAGTGCCACAAAAAACTTGGACCATCTCCCCGAAGGGAATCCTGATGGGATGCGAAGCAGCAGCGGTGCGCACGGCGTTGACCCGGTTGAAACGGGCGTCATCGCAGATAAACGACCCGAATGAGTGTTTCCACTCGACGTGCGGTCGAGCGTTGCGGGCGGTGGAGAGGGTGAAGCGAGACAGAAGTGACACGTTCAGAGGTGTTGCGAGCGGGCGGAGCAGCCGGCAGCTGCGGGCGCTGCCGCGAGCATGCTGCGGGTGAGGGAGAGAGTGACGTCAGCGCGCAACTGCGAAGGAAGCGTGCGAGGGGAGCGTGACGTCAACGCGCAGCTGTGGCGTGACCTACTTGGCCACGCTCCAACACCTCCTGCGAGGGGAACGCGTTGCGGCGCATTCGTACGGACGCACGTAACGTACGGCGTTACACACGTGAGTCAAAGAGCTGCTTCGCATCTAAAATATGCATCACGGGCCTCAATGCATCGTACGTGCTAGGGAATCTCACAGCGGAAGGTTATAAGACAGGGGTCTCACACACGCGGCCCGCGGGCCTTCCGTGAGTCTTCGCCCCACACTTCTTTTATAACTTCGTGACTGTTCGTAACGCTGCTAAATGGTGCTTTTTCTCGCCTATCGTCAATAATGACGCTTTGTGCGAGCAAGCTACGCAGACGTGCCTAGTCTTAACATTTTATTTTTTCGTGAGTCCCCCCCCCCCCCCCGCCCCCACGCGGTCACCTTGTGTCGAAACATAACCGCGGAGCAAAAAGCTCTATACTTAAGGATCGGCGTCCACATTTTATTCATTGTGTAGATCATTGTGTAGATTTTAGTCATTGTTTAGTCATTGTGTGGATCTATCAATATGCTTCACGAAACCTGACGCCGAATACCCCTTATAAATTACCCATACATGAGATATGGGAAAGGCCTTCTTTCAAATGGCAACGTTAGATGAAATTCTGTTCAATCTCCCCCTTGCGCCCCTCTTTTCACTTCTTCACTGTGCCCTTTGCGGGACTAAATTTTTTTGACTGCGGCCCGGTAACTGATGTTAATGATGACCCCTGTTATAGGACGTATAAAGCTAGACGTGATAGTTTGGAAGGGCTTGGAAGACAAACAAGAATGCCACTCGTTGCTAGCGCCACTATGATATTACATAAACTAAGCCAACAACGCACATTGCTGATTGGCAGGCCAGCTCGTCCGTCGTAGCTGAGGTCCGGCAGCACCAGCCTGTCCGCAGGGGCAGCGTGCACCGTTCTTCGCACGCCGAACGAATCCGCCTCAAGCCTGGACGGCGGTTGGCCCATATTCCAGGCTGCCGATGCGTTCCACGCCCTGTCGCCGCCATTTTGGTGCGAGAGCAGAGTGCCAGCCTTCGGATAACTCGAGGAGGACGGCGTCACCGGATTCTATAGAAACGGAAACGAGCGCGCATCTGATGATGTATGCAGCTAAAATAGAAGAGTTATGATGTATTGACAGCCTTCACGTGTGTTGACGCAGTTCCCTAACCGTACAGTATACTCGCGGATTGAAACGCGGCAACATAGGGCTAAGCAATGCACGCACACAGCGCTCCAGGAGGTACGGAGCGTACCTCCGAAGCGTACCGTACGGAGCGGAGCGTACGTATACGGAGCGTTACAGGAGCGTTTCAACCCTGCGTAAGGCGCGCCCGCCAGCTCCATGCAGCCTCTTCGCGCGGTGCGGCACGTGAGCGCAGTGTTTTGAAGTCCATGCCAGGCAGCGCTCTGCCGGCGCCACAAAGAACCGCAGGCTGAACGAGTGTTTACCAGATGCAGTCAACGCGTATCGCGAAGGCTCAAGGCCTGACCACACGTACCCGTTGCAGCGCGTCAGCGCGTAGCTTCCTGACGCTGCGCTGCGCCCTCTCCCGATGGAGAGAGAGGGCGCGTGGCTAAGCGAAGCTGCGTGCCCCCCTCTCTCCATAGGGAGAGGGCGCGACTCCGCGTCAAAAAGCCACGCGGTGACGCGCTGCAACGGGTACGTGTGGTCAGGCCTTTACGCCCTCACCGTCACTCACCGCCGAACAGTTCACGCGCTGCGGGTGCCACAATCACCGAGGACTGTCTATGGTCTTCAGTTCGTGTCATGTAGACATAGTTTCGACAGCGCGATACTTACATCACAGCCAATATTACCTTTAGCGGCCAGATTCCTAGCGGCATGACGCAGTTGTCTCAAGCCATTTCGCATGCCAGTTGTCATACTGAAAGTTTTGTGTCACGTTTTAGTCAGTGAGCACTGTATACAGGTACTATAATAATATAATATCTGGGGGTTAACGTCCCAAAATCCACGATATGATTATGAGAGACGCCGTAGTAGGAGGGCTCCAGCGGAAATTTGGACCATCTGGTGTTCTTTAACGTGCACTGACATCGCACAGTGCACGGGCCTCTACCATTTCGCCTCCATCGAAATGCGACCGCCGCGGCCGGGATCGAACCCGCGACCTTCGGGTCAGCAGCCGGGCACCGTAGCCACTGTTCCACCGAGGCGGACGATGGTACTATGACTCAGTGGCTATGATGACATCAACGCACGCCATTCAGTGCTGCCGCGAACTTGCACCAATTCCACGCGATAACGCGGCCGGGACGTTATCTGTTTTGTTACATTGACAGAAGCCGCTTGCGATTTACTGATGACGATCAAGTGACGTCACGAATGCAGCTGCCAACCGCAACATGGTAGTGCAACATGGCGGCTTTCAGTGACTTCTCTGCAAGTCATCAATCAATTGGCTGCTCGATTCTCAGTAGTCAGAAACATGGAACACGGTTGCAGGGAAACTACGCCCCTTAAAATATGGAGAACCCTGAGCACATCCTATGCGTCCGTGTACTTAGATTTAGGTACACGTTAAAGGAACACTAAAGAGCAAGACGATTTTTTCGCGTATTAGTAAAGTACAATTTCGCAATCCCGAAAACACCACTCTTACCGCGACACGACGCTTGGTAAGCGAGAAAACGCGCGAAAAGAAAATGCGGGTGGAGACGCCACCTTGAGGTTCCCGCACCAAACACCGTGACGTCATAGATTTTGAAGGCGTCTACTGGGTCCTACGTAGCTTCTAATCAATAAAAATGAAGTACATTGTCATCTGTGGGTGCCATAGACCTAGCGTGCGAAGTTTCAGAAAATTTCATCGATCCAATGTCGCGAAAATACGAAAAAGATACATTTTGAAATTTTTGACGTCACGCGCGGAGATTTCGGCGCGAAATTTAAAAATGAAACTTCAACCTTGATTTTCTCCGCTAATAATGAACTTATGATAGTGAAACATATGGCGCTAGAGTTCTCATAGTGCAGTTTGTCAATCTAAACCAAATCATTGTTTCTCTTTAGTGTCCCTTTAAAGAACCCCAGGCCAGTGGCGTAGCCAGGGGGGGGGTTCATACCCCCCCCCCCCGAAAGTTTTCAATTTTGTTTAAGTATATTTACACGTACACATACAAACGAACGCACGAACATACATAAAGTGTGGTTGAACCCCCCCACTGAAAAAAATTTCTGGCTACGCCCCTGCCCCAGGCTGTTGAAATTATCAGGAGTCCCCCCGCTAAGGCACGCCTCGAAATCATATCATGGCTTTAGGCAAGTAAAACCGTTATAATTATTGTTACGAATCCCTTCTTTCTATAGTTCTCCACGGCACAAAATGAAAAGCCTACCTTGCGTCGCAATGGCCTTGTAGACGGGAACCGCGAGGCTCTCCGAGAAGGGCAGCCAGACGTGCGTCAAGTCCCGAGGGGAGTTGAGGCAGCAGACGGCGAACCACTCGAACTGGTCCCAGCTGTAGCCTTCACTCAGCGTCAACGTCAGGTTCTTGCCCAAGTGACCGCCGATTCTGTTGCAGCAAACGCACCACGACGCCCAAGGAGTGTGAGCACGTCCATTAATTTAGTTATACGCGGTTTAATTACGAATACGAAAAAGCGACGGCGCGCGCAAACCTCGAGGTAAGAGTTGGAAGATGCGTCAGTGTGCTGATAATGCAGTACCATAGCATCTGACCCCCGTATTCTAGAACGTTCCTTCACTCAACACTCCACCTTCACTTGAGAAAGTCCGATGGGAGCGCCGCCTCTAGGCAGAACAAGTCACTGCATATCAGCGATAATCTGCAGCGATTCTTGAAGCGCGGCGTCGTACAGTCGAGCAACGGCGCTGTGCTCAACTCGGTCAAGTGAAGGACGAAATTCGAGTCAAGGCTTGTTTGTAAATCCGGGGGTCAGTTTCTTAAGCGGCCAAATACAAAGACAAGCGCTCCTCGTCCCGTTCAAGCTCACACTCGTACATTTCCATGTCGTAAGCGCACGCAACCACATAACTTCAACGAACGCTTATCGCCGAGATTCTGGCAATATATTCCGAGACGAGTGCTTTCGGAGACGCTGTCACTGTGGCGAGATTACACGAGATAGGCGCCACGAACGCGTCAGCATTAAGGTCCCTGGATATTTTTTTTTTGGAAAGTACCGTCTTTCTTTAAACCGAGTCGCTGCACCGCGCGCCCTCCTCTCCCGCCTCTCGGGCCATCGCCCGGTAAAGGTCACGAACATCCCCGATCACGAACATCGAGCGTGTTATCAGCGTGACATAGCATTCTTGATAGGATGGTGGCGAGAGCCGGGTTAATAGGGCCGGCGCCCGCACTGCGGCCGTTTGGGAGAGGATATAGAGGAAGCTCGGCCTGTTGAGAGAGGACATGGAGGAGAGTGTCGCTACTTTCTATATTCAGGGGTTTTAGTCAGCATCTGTTGGAGCAGCAATGTTTCTGGCGCGCCGTTCTACTATAGTTCTACGTAGCACTGTTGGCACACGGCCAAACCGCCATGACCCATAGACAAAAAGAGGGTGGTAAGTTGGGCGTGTTGGTATTCTTGCATGATGAAATAAGAGGGCGCGAAAGAAACGTAGAGGCGTCAGACTGAACGTAGAACGCAGGAGGAACGTGCTTTAAGCACGGAGAACTTTACGGACCTGCCTCGTCGCCCATCCATGCATTTCATGCGGCATAATCACGCTCACAGTAAAGCGCGCAACACAGTTCGTAACAAGGATAGCAATGCTCATAAACGAACAAGGTCCAATATAATATAATTAACAAAATAATCAAGAACGCATAGGTCGGCGAACTCACTCATGAGTCGACTCACTCGGACTCACTCAGACTCAGATAGAGCCGTGAGTCTGAGTCTGAGTGAGTCCGGGTGAGTAATATTTTGGTGAGTTTGAGTCTGAGTGAGTCCGGTTGAAGAAAATTTTCGTGAGTGTGAGTCCGATTGAGTCCGGCTCAGGAAACTTTTGGTGAGTCTGAGTCCGAGTGAGTCCTAAGCGCAAAATATATTTCATGAGTAAGTCTGAGTGAGCTCCACAACTTTTGCCGAGTTTTGCCGAATGAGTTTCTACCGCTCATTGACACGTCCCAATCGATTCTGGTCCTGAAAGTATAGTGATGCTGGCGGATAGTAAGAACCACGCGAAGCCGCACGAAGTGGGTTACCGGCCCACCCAGTGACATGGACCAACCACAGAGACGTCACTGTTTTTCAGCTCGAACTTATCACGACAAGCAAGATCCATGGACCTTGCACATGCTGTGTTCGCACCCGCTCAGTTTGCACTGAAGCGATAGACAGCAGGAAGGTCGCTTCGCTCGCTGCAGCGGCCGCGTCTCCTTAGGCACCAGAGTTTTGTTCATCATCATCATCATCATCATCATCATCATCAGCCTGACTACGCCCACTGCAGGGCAAAGGCCTCTCCCATGTTCCGCCAATCAACCCGGTCCTGTGCTTTCTGCTGTCACGTTATACCTGCAAACTTCTTAATATCATCTATTGAGTTTTGTTGACTATATACGCCAAATCGGATACGCTAAAGGAGCTAGATGCTAGCCTCAGTTCGCACAACAATCCAATATGCTGCTATCGCATTCACTACTTCACCTTCGCGGCGAAAGGGTCACATTTTTTCTAGCCGCTGTCCAGTAAAAATATGTGCTTTTGGATAAAACCGAACCGTAAAACAATTTACCGCTTTTCCTCGCTTTAGACCTATACCGAAAATCTGCAACTTTAGCTATGACCAATGCAATATGCAATACCCTCACATACATGTAAACGCGGCTGAAGCACCGCCACCCTCGAGAAGCCAGTAGAGGGTGCGCGGTTACTTCAAGCGTAGCCTCCGCGATCGGCTGTCGCCGGAGATAATCGCGGAGGCATTGAATCGAGGTATCTCCAGCGACCAAGGGCTCCCCTTACCTGTTGATCTCGTCCATCACGTAGCCGTTGTCGGTGGTGACTCTACCGTTTCCCACCATGAAATGAACCTTTCCTGGACAAAAACAACAAACAAACGAGAATGAGAACCGATGTGTTAGTGTTGGCTTTCAGCGCCGCCTCAAGCCAGTCCGCTCATTATAATCATCGTAATAATTATACTTCTTTTCGTTATCGCTGTTTGCTTAATTTGACTTGACAATCCCTGTAATAATATTGCCTACCTTGATGTTTGGCTTTTAATCAAGAGCATTGACAAGGAAACTTGCTGAGTGCAGTATGACATGCTCTACGACATGCTGTATAAATCATCGGGGCCCCAAAAATGTCGTTAACCCCGGGGACCCGAAATTTCCCAATCCGGCACCGCTGATCATAAAAGGGGTAAATTGCCGAAATACACTACCACCCAATCATTCGTAACATGAAGCTACGATGCAATCCCATACATAGTTCCGATATGGAATCCTGGAACCAGAGCGGAATTTTTTCTCATGTGGGAAGCCATTTGATAAAGGTTTCATTTTTGCTATTACATCATCGCTAGTGGCACATGCGGTACATTCTCGTAGGACTGACTCACCGGAGCGCGACCCGAGGAACCTGAAGTTCGGCAGAAAGATTGTTCTGGAGTCTAGCAGAACGACGCCGTCGGAGATGACCTCGTCGATGCCGTTCAGGACGCCCAGATACCGCGGACGAGGCGACTCGAAGCTGTCCGGGATCGCCGCCCAACCGAAGTTTCTCTGCGAAACACGCGCACCGTAGTTCACCATCACCATTGTTCGCTTATCGTGTAGTGCCGTCGGCACAACTCCTTTCTGCAAACGGTCCTCGCTGTGCGCACTCCTCGCTGTGCGCATTCACTCCTCGCTGTGCGCATGCCTATGGTGATCGAGATTCAGCACACTTCCGCTGCGGCTTGGTGTTTGGAGTTTTAACTCCTAATTTTCACGCGTTACAAGGCGGCAGCTTGTATAGGAAAATGGCTTGCTCTTGGTTTCTTAGCACTCTGGAGGCAATATCGCCGGTGACAGGAGCAAACCCACCATAAGGCTGCCGTTGTGATTCCGCACGCGAATGTCACGTCACGTGGTGACATTCGTGGTCACGTGGTGTGTCGCACCACGTGACCAAATACAATGTTCCTTGCAATTCAACGGAATAGAGAAACGGATTCCTTGACGACTACAAAATTCAGCGGCGATGTGGCAGTCAATTCGAAGTAACTCACTTTGCGTTGTGTAGGCAGCGCTTTAGCTTCCGTTACGTCACTTCAAACTTTCCTCTCTCTCCCTTTACGTCACCTCCAACTTCCGTCACACGACTTCCAGACCGTACCTAGCTACCGCTACAACACTTCCGGTTCATTCAGCCACTTCCAGGTATAGGTCGGCAAACTCACTCGTGAGTCGGCTCAGTCAGACTCACTCAAACGCAGATCGGGCCGTGAGTCTGAGCCTGAGGAAGCCTGGGTGAGAAATATTTTCCTGAGTTTGAATCCGAGTGAGTCTGGTTAAGAAGAATTTTGCTGAGTCTGTGTCCGTGTGAGCACTCGGAGCACAATATATATTTCTTGTGAGTCTGAGTGAGCTCCAATTTTTTTTTTGTCGACCTATGTTTACAGGTGCTCGATCCCTGCCTCGACACTTTTCCCGATTACCACTTTCGGTTTCAAGCTCACTTCCGGTTCCAAGCTCACTTCCGGTTCCAAGCTCACTTCCGGTTCCAAGCTCTGGGGCACCATTCTGTACATTGTCGAATTGAGCCGCATTGTCGAATTCGCTGTCTAACCAGCTCTGGACTGGACCAGAATCCTCCTTTCCTGCCTCTGATCGGTTTCGAAATGACGATATGGCGGAATTGGACCGTGCCCAGTAGAGTACCCCTAATTTTAACTAGCCATATGCTTGACCACTTGGGGTGATAGTCTTACTCCCTTTCGGTCTATGCCTAACCTACTTGCACTATGCACTTTACTGGTGTTTAGAGTCAGTGGATTAAATATGCCCTTATCCTTAATTTACCTTTAATTAGCATTGAATTGTATATATATATATATATATATATATATATATATATATATATATATATATATATATATATATATATATATATATATATATATAAGAAAAAACGGGTACACGTACGAGAGAGCAATACTTTTATGCCTAACGTTTCGGCCGTGGCACGGCCTTCGTCAGAGAAGGCCGTGCTCCGTCTTTGCTGCTGAATATATATATATATATATATATATATATATATATATATATATATATATATATATATATAACCACGATATATCTACATTCGACTGCTTTTACCACGTGCACACATAACAGCTTTGTACAGATGACACGTCTGAGCAACGTCGACACTCACCGATGAACGCGGGGAGTACACAGACAGGTAGCGATAGTCGCGTATCCTCCTATTGTTCCTCAACCTAACGAGCATCATCGCACGGTCGTAGACGCCCAGAGGTCGCATTCTGAAAAAAAAAGTCACAGTTTCACCGCTAAGGGTGAAGCAATGAATGCGATAGCAACAAATTGTAATGTTATACGAAGTGAGGCTGGCAGCTAACTCTTCTGGATCCGGTCTCACGCAACTCTACAAAACGCTGGTTTAAGAGAAAACGGCAGCTCCAGAGACTCACTCGCTATTGGGTAGAACGTACGATGCGCTGGGGGGATCTTATCAATTTGGACTTTATACGCGACTGACGGCGACGGCAACGGCGACGGCAAAAACCCGTCGAGATTGTCCATATAATTGCTATCGCAATAAAAGAAAAAAAAGCGGTTATGACGTACTACTTCATGTACTTTAAATACAATGCCAATACGATGGAATGTACAGCCCTGTTATTCTTCATTTTACAGGCGCGAAAGGAACATTACAGGGGCCATGACACGGTCACCCAACAATTTGTAGTTTCCAGCGAACACTTGAAGTAGAAGGTCTATTATGCCTATGCAGATATGAAAAGTTAGCCGTAAAGGAATATTTCAGTGCAACACAGGCCCTAGAAGTCGCCGGCTGTAAATTCCGCCCACCGCCGATGACCGCCATTTTTTGCCATGGTGCATGTGACGTCACGAGCAGCAAGGAGCGGTGCCGTAGTTTTCTACTACAGTTTCAGACGCTGCAAATTGTTCGATTTCAGTGCTAAGCGGAAGAAAGCTCAAATATCTCGATTTCACGTGCAGCTGACAACGGAACAATATCGTTCGCCGGAATGCAGACGCTCGCACAGCCAACGGCTTGTTACGTCACTGCTCGCGAGTGCGCCAGTATTGCCCGACTCTCAGGCCGCTCACGTGTTTGTAAAAATATTCAATAATAAATTAAGTGCTCGACCAAATGCGCTAGAGTTTCGCCAGCTTATTTGTGAATGCTCAAGGATTAACCCACATAACACAGATAATGATCGAAAATTGGGTTCCATGGCCCTTTAACACACTTAATTTCACGCCATATTTGCCCACATATGTCATATAACCATCACTTGCCTTCCTTGTTCAAGATATGTACTTATGTTCGGGAATACACGGAGTAAGCAACCCTTCTTGTTGGTTACATGAAAAAAATTTACACCATCTTCCCAAAGGGAACCCTGATGGGATGCGAAGCAGCAGCGTTGCGCACGGGTGGCGTCACGGGTTGAACGGCGCTAACGCGGGTATTGCGGTGAGCGCTGGAAGATTCGTTTGAAGCGATGGCTGGCGTAGGTCTTGTCGTTGCGCGTCAGGCGGCAGCTGCGGGCGCTGCGGCGAGCGCGCGGCAGGCGAGGGAGAGAGTGACGTCAGCGCGCACTGCGAGGGGAGCGTGACGTCAACGCGCAGCTGCGGCGTGACCTACTTGGCACCGCTCCAACATCTGCGGCGAGGGGAGCGCTTTGCGGCGCGTTCGTACGGACGCACGGAGGGACAGCGTTACACAGGCTAGTCAAAGAGCTGCTTCGCATCTAAAACGCCAAATAGCTGGTACTACACTCTCTCACGTGACGATGTACCACGGTGGTAGGTCCCTAACGGTGGTAAGAAAACTGTACTCACGCGCCGTTCTCGTCCGGTAGGGGCTCGCCGTGGATGTCGGGCGTGGCGTTGGTGCCGACCCAGAAGAAGGCCTCTGCACCGATGAACAGGTATAGTGCACCGAGTGAATACGCTGTGCTCGCGTAAAATGAATCGTTGCCCATGTCAGGCGATAGCGTGCACCCAGTATTAAGAGGCTCAGTGCACCTCGTATATAGCAACACGGAGGTTGTGGGTTTGAATACCACCGACAGAAAGCGTGATTTTTCTGTCACAATTACCACACAGCAATTAAAGGACAGCAATTTTGTTTTTTACGCTTTACTTGTCATGGCTATCAGTTAAATCCATCTGGTTGAGTCTAACAAAGAAACAAGACCCTCGAAAAAGTTTCCCTTCTTTCCTTCGTATAGCATTTAGCCGCAAGTTGGCGGAAAAGTTTGAACTGTGAGCCCTCGATTGTGGCGAGAAATGCGCCAGCATTGATTGATTGATTGATTGATTGATTGATTGATTGATTGATTGATTGATTGATTGATTGATTGATTGATGCGAACTCACCCGGTCCGCGTCCGTCGTAGGTGAAGTTGACCAGGTAGAAGACGTTCCAGCTGGCAGCATACACTGAACCCGACACATTGTGCTCGAGCGTCTTGAAGTACCCGACGAACTTGCCGTAGTACTCAGCCAGCACGCCTGCGACCAGGGGGGGGGGGGGGGTATGCGTTGGAACGTCACAAAATTTCGGATCTAGTTACGACTGTGCCTGAGGTAGGACTACAAAACCTCCATGGCAACGCGAACAATATGCCGAGATGAAATCGCTTCCATTAAATATCCCTTCAGATGCGGATAATTATGGACTGTATGCAAATGTGACTGCCCTGAAACACAGTTTCAGGGCAGTAAGTGTTACATTGCAAAAAAGAGAACGAAGTAATACGTTGTTTTAGACGTGTCAGTAATTAATCCTAATTAGCGTGTAAATAAATTTGAAATTATTGTGCAGTCAATCATGCTCCATTTTTACATAAAGAAGAATCAAATTGCAGGATCGGAATGCATGGGGCAATTTTGTTCGTGACTGCATTCATTCCGATCCAAGAAAAATAACATTTTTGACGTTGTGCCTGCAACACGCCACAGCGAACGATTCGTCGAACATCGTGGTGGCTTCCCAAAAGTGATCGGCTACAGTCATACGCGGAACATTGAGGTTAACTCCAGGCAAATTGACTGCGCAGAAGGTTCAATTCATCTAATGCGCAATGTATCTCAGTTTTTCTCGCCCACTAGTCCAAAGAACTGCCCAAATAGGTAGGCAGCTCGCACTAGTGGTGCAAGGCAGGACAAACAGCGGTTTATATGGCGCACCTAGATTATTAGCGAGGTCTTAACAGTCATAATTGGCAAGGCCTCAATTAACGTTGTCTTACTTAGTATAGTCATAATTATAAGGTGCCAGCTATTAAGGTCTTAAATACCACGGTCCTAATTAGCAAGGTCTAAATTAGCATGGTGCATTTCATGTGGCCTTAATTAGATGGTCTTAATTACCATGGTCTTAAAAGATATTAGTATCGTATTTCTTAGCGTGGTCTTAATTAGCTTGACCTTAGCATAGCTTGGCTTAATTGGCTTGGTTAAGCATGAAGACTGACTAAGAACATGAAGAAGAGGACGAGCAGAGAGAGCGCTGGCCGTTGATGATGATAGTTTCTCGTCGACTCCGCGAGGCCTAAAAAAGAAGCTTAGCAGCTCCACTGTAAAATAAATCACGTCCACATATGTGGACGCTGTGCCTCAAGCGGACGTTGCGCCTCAACGGGAGTGCGTGTCTACGTGGCTACACCTGGCAACGTGGACTACGTGGCTACGTGGACTACGTGGCCCATGGCGATGAGTGGCTGTGGCTATGTAACCCGTGTAAAGCCGCCGAAAGGCTGAAAGTACTGGGGCAACAACGCTGCACTGCGCTTACCTTGGTGAATAGGCAGACAGACGGCCAGTAGGAGCACTTGTAGCGGTCTCTGCAGTCGACGCATGCTCGTCAGTGAAGCAGTCTGAGGTTGCAGCTCGCTGTTCTAGTTCGCCTAGTCACTGTGGCACATACCCACTATAGCGGATTGGCCAATTGGGTGTTTTAAAATAATGCTGATGATGCCCCAGAGACGAGTGGCACCCACCCACTGCAGGGGGATCGGCCAAGAGTCGAGCAGGTCTAATGGTCTTAGCCACCAAAAGCGGCGTTGGTCAGAAAAAAGTTGTTCTCAATGAATCCCAATTTTAGGCTGCTCCATAAACCATGTTGGGTAACCTCTAAAGGAAACAAAACAAAAAATAATTCGTACAGGAGGACATCAGCTGAAGATTATTAGCGATTGATGTATCTAATAAATCGATTTGATTCGCATATGAATTTCTCTACAGCACTCTAAACATACTCGTCCAAATGTCGTGAAAGTTAAGATATATATGGCAATCTGCACATAGAAATCGCGAATTATATATAGATGGCATCGCTGGTTCTAGATGTGGAGCACGGTTTCCTGTGGCACACGCACGGACTCTGGTGGATTGACTAAGAAACGGGTAGTTTCATAAAGATGTGCACCAACTCGCCTTACACGTCCGCACAGCAGTAACATATGTGCAATATGTAAAATGTCAATAAAGAGAGGACTGTAATAAAAATTGAACATTTGAAAGTATTTGTTGTCGATGTTAAAATGATAATAATGACGGCTTTACGATCTGCTGCTCTCGTTGTGTAAACGTGATATGTTTGCTTTGTTTCGTTCTTGCTCAGCAACGAGCGGAAATGTATTTGCATAATAATGTATACATCGTGTTTTCCTTCTTTTATAGCCTCTGCACAAGACTCCATTTATCTGCGTAGGAATATATTATTGTATTTTACGGATCCCTGTAATATGTGTAACATTTGTTCATGTATTGTATTAATGTATTCTTGTGTTTCGTATCCTTGTAAGAGCGCTGTGAACGCACATGCGGGAGTCCAAGGAATTGTCTAGCTGTTCGAATGACACCTATTTTCGCACGGATTTTCCGATTATTACGTTGCACTGATG
>JALIZH010026578.1:0-14290 GCA_030522465.1 Rhipicephalus appendiculatus
CGTTCGTGCGGCGGATCGTTTGGTGTAGTGCGCGCGTTTTGATGGTCTGCCTTGCGCGTATGACGAAGGAGAATCGTTGAGGACATTATGCAGCCGGCAGCGAAGCAGTGTTGAATGGGGAACTCGGATCCTCCGTGTCTGCAGTGTCCGAGTCCATGGTGTCGCACGTTATGGGTGAAAAAACTTCGCACGAGATTTGGAAACATCGCTTGCCTTTTATGAAGTGACGCCCGCGCACACGTCCGTTGTTCAGTCTTGGGATCCTTCCTGTTTATGCGCGCATGAGCCATGTGCTCCTCTTCTCGGCCAGCTCTTTCGTGCGGTCGCACGGGTTTGTGATCACCTTTGGCAAACAGTACGTCCCCGCTTCTGGTCCTTTTTTTTTATCTCATTTACACTTACTTTTCGTGCGGCAGTCAAATATCGCACAAATCTCCATTGCGACGGACGGCGTTGACGGGAAACGCGAGAGCCGCACAGCTTGGCTCGGTGTCGTCTGCTGCCATGTGCTCGGTGATGGCGGCGCTATAGGTGGCGCATATGCCGAGATCGTATCCCAGAGTTCCGCAGTGTGACGTACTTGCAAGTTATGTATACACACAGGCGTGCGCAGGGTTCCCCTTCAGGGGGGGGGGGGGGCGAAAGTTCGTCGCAGCGCCCCCCCCTCCCTTTTAATTGAATGTCCGGGGCTGACTTTGCGCCCCCCCCATTACGTGACTAGGGGGGCGGCCGCCCCGCCCCAGCTCCCTCGTGCGCTGGGGCGTACGAGGGGACTCATACAAACACATGCACGAACATAAATAAAGTATGATTGAAGCCCGCTCCTATCCGAAAAATATTTCGGACTGCACTACTAGTACCGTACTTGTGCTTTGAGCACACACCGCACATATTTATTTTTGTTCGTCTTTCGCAGGCAGTACCAAGGCACCGTCTCATATTGGTACCCTTACCGTCTGAGAGGGCCGATCAAAGCGTTCCCCCTTGCTGCATTGGTGGCCGCTACAGGCTCAAGACATAATTGATAATTTTCTTATTTGAGCGCATAAAAAATGAGACGTTGGGCGCTTTCCGCACCAGCCGTCTCCATGAGCATTGTTTGTAAGGAAAGGGTGAAAACTTTTTTTTTAAGCATATATGCTGTACCAAAACGAAAACATCCCAATCTTATCGGAAGAGATGATCAGCCTTTTCCGTTATGCCACCGTGTCTGAGGAGAAAGAAAGCAGCAGAGCAGGAGCTCGTCGGTTGATTAATCCAGACCCACCCAGGATCATCCTTAAATTTCTTTCTGAGGTGATGACAGTTGTGAAGACATTAGAAGGGCACACCCAACAGTGTATTCAATGCTCCATTCCGGCAAGCCCTCTGCTCTGAGAACCTGTGCAATACCATCAGAGCAAATGTGTGGGAGGAACTGCAAAACTTGCAATCCTTGTTGCATCCTCATGAAACTTCAATTGCTGATGTTCTATGCAAGCAAATCTACCGGTTGAGTATTTCTGAGCCAGCATAGCTTTTGCCAAGAGCCATAAGCTGTAGTATTGCTGTTTACCCGGTGAAATCACTTCAAGATTACGAGTGAAAAACAGCGCTAAAAAGACGGGACAAGAAAGAACACGGGACCACGGCCTCGTGTTCTTTCATGTCCCGTCTTTTTAGCGCTGTTTTTCACTCGTAGTCATGAACCAACCAGCCCCAATGCGCACCTTACATCACTTCAAGAAGCCACACTACTACAATTTCGTCATCAGGTGCCACTAACATCCGGCCCACTTGATGGCGAGGTCTGTGCTCCAAGGAATAACAACATTCCTCAACAATTGCAACGGTTACGTTTCATCCAGAAAAACAAGCCTCTTCCGCATGGATTTTTTCTGAAGTAACAAAACATGGCACCTTCTTTGAAACGGTTACTCCTTGAAGCCTGTCGCATGTGGTACACGTATACCCCATAAAGTGGATGGGGGGGATGACCACCGCCGTAACTCAGTGAAGATTGAAAAGCAGCTTTTTTTAGAGCTTCCGACACGTTATTCGAAGGTCGCAGGTTGGTTCAGTCCCTGCCAGTGGCAAGCTGTCTTTTCGTCCACTTTACTTTCTTCACATTTATATCATCACAATGACTACAAAGAACATTTCCCATACTTTCCTTCGCATTAGTGTCTGTTCATTCTCATTAATATATTGTCTAACAAAGTAAAACGAGCCCTTAAAGTTCCTCTACTTTCATTCACTGTAAGGAAGAGTTTCATTTGTGCCGCTTGGCTGTTGTTTTCTGGCCGGTCTTTGATGCCAAATTCCACGTCAGACATCCGATCAGATATGCACTATGGCTTTACTGAAAGCTCAACGAGTAATAATGAAGGCTTGCGCTGGTGCCGCTTAGGCAAGGGAGCTTTGTCAAACCAGCCTTTCTTTAATTCAACCACTAATTTTCTATAATGATGAGCTAGGACTGGCGTACCTATGCAGTGAGCTGTGGTGGTGTTAGCAGCTTGGTTCAGGCACGATAATGGCAGTTGAGGAAAATAGAGCACCGTATGATCCACTCTGTGGATTTTTTCAGGGTAAGATTGCAACGTTAAGTAGCTTTTATTGCATGAGGCTGAAAAGCAGCTTTATTTCTCATTTTGAACATCTATGAAAATTTATGGGAGTGAAGTGTAGCAGGGGCATACGAAATTTTTTTTTTCGGGGGGGGGGGGGGACCTTCTTGAAATGGTCATTTCTCGCTCTGTATGCCATGGTGAAAAAAAATTCGGGGGGGGGGGGGGGCACGCGCCGGGTGTGCCACCCCCTGGCTACGCCACTGAAGTGTAGTGCCTGCCGTTACCGTAAATGTTACACCTTTCTCTCAGCATCTAGCTACTATGGACATTTCACCTAGAGGAGTGATGTTTCGTTACCTGTGACCGAAGCCTCGCTATCAGTGAAATGTGTCAACTGGCTCGCTGTACATTGTTATTCGTTTATGCAATGATCTTCTGTTCAGCCTTCTCTTTTGGGCACTCCAGAACGGCAAGCTTACGACCGTCTGGCTCTCTTTCGTTTTCTGGCCAGCTCGAAACAGTAACATCTCAAGCTTTTCAATCTTTACATAGTTTACATAGGCAGATGTACTTGTGGGGTGCAGACATCCCTCAAATACTTTTCACCTTGCACCAGGAACCCGCTTTTTCTCTAACATAGTGGCTCAAAAGAAAGATCCTGCTGCATACATCAGTGGAGAGAGACTTGTCAAAAACCACCAAATCTTTGCGGCACATTTTCTTCTGCCATTTCGCGCGTAGTTCCCCCATCAGCAGGCAATTGGCAAATCGACATGCTGGTGGCCTTTCCAGACTGCGACTTGCTAAAGGACATTTCTGTGCCCTCTGAATGCTGCAGCAGAAGCAGCAAACAAGCATGCAGTCACTTGATAAGAGTAGGCAGACTTGAAAACGAAAAGTTACATTGTGGAAACTGACTGCCAGTTGAAAACGTGGTGCATCTTGCAACAAGCTGTGTTTACGAGTAATGGTATTAGCTTTCTTGAAGCATCTGTGTACAGCGATAAGGCCAGATTGTCTCAACATGGATGTTCTCTACCCTGCTGCTTCATACAACCTGAAGAAGTAATTAACATGAAAAATTTGTTGAACAAGTGGCAGTGGCACAACCCACTTTGACAGCTTGGCTTGCAACTTTCATGTGCAGTGCACTGTCATGATCATAGGGAAATGAGTCTATTGTACTAGAGCAAGAATTTTTGAATGCCCTTCCTTGTCACGCTGTGACAGTGCTGTGTATTCCATGAATCCAAAAGTATTATGTTAAAAGGCCATAAAGATAAAAAATGTGTCTCAGTTTGCCAGAGAGGGGGGTTCATTTAGTAGTAACAGTAATGTTGCTCTATATTGCAAAAACTGGGCTTTTGCTTTTGTACCTCCTGCAACAAATCCAAATTCTTTTAATCTTAAGCTCGTTTCATGCTCATCAGTTGCTCAACAATATTACAAGCTAGTAGTTGTAGGGTAGCTTTTCTCACATATGTTGCCTGGCACACAGTGATATCATAACAGTTGTTCTTTTGTATCGAAGCTTTCTGTCCTACTACACAATTTTGTTGCATTACTCTATAGACACTTCTGCTGCCACAATTGGATGCACGCTTAGACAACAAATTTCTGTTGTACGACAGATTTTTGTTGCATTACTTACGGAAGACCACTGTTGTCACAATTGACTATACGCTAAGACAACAAGTCTCTTTTGTAGCACAACACATTTCTTTCGTACAACAAAAATTTATCGTGCAGTATATGGACATTTCTATAGTAGCAGCCGGGTGCTTGTTGTGAAGACACATTTTTTTACAATACTATAAAGATTTATCGTAGCACTTCAACTTTCTGTTGTGGCACAACAGAAGTGTGTTGCACACACTTCTATTGTCACAATAAAAGATTGGATGCACAATTGAAAAGTGTATTGTCTCAACAAGAATGTGTAGTAACAACAGAAAAATCCTTTTGTACAATTGAAATTTCTGTTGTGCTCAAGGCAAGTTCTGTTGTCATTTTCAACTGGGTGAATATGATATCTCTTCCATACCACATTTGTAAATCTTTCCAAGCCCTTTCACTGCCGATCCCGAGATGACTCGGGCGACACACGCGCAAGCCCTTGCACTCCCGATTATGCTCGTTTTACCTCTTTAAATATTTGCCTGCCGCTCGCGAGGCAGCTATTGCACAAGAAAAAATTGCGGGTGTGTCCCGCCGTCTATGGAGAGAACATATAAACAACTATAACGCGTAGTGAAAACTTCGAAAACACATGGAGCGCATGCTTGCACATCAATCAGCGTCGGCTTGCGTCACTTTGCCAGCGGCTCAGCAGTGCAGCCATTACAAGTCAGCGTGCCATGGGCGTGCGCTATTTGACAAACTAGTCAAATTCAAAAGCTCATGATGAATTCGGACCCCGCATAAGATGGATAATTACTGGGTCAACCACTCTGAAGTAATGGGTAAATATTTACTGATTTTCAATTTGTTGTTTAATACAAATATTGTTTCATTTATTAATTCATTGCTTGCAATGAATGCTGCTTTTTTGATGGGACAATGCGCAATAAAAATATTTGCATACCGTTAACAGCATGGTACTGCATTGCGAACAAAAAACTTTCGCGTAACGTAAAGGAAAAATACTACGAATGGTGTGTGCAGCAGAGCCCTTAAAAATCCGGCAGAGGAAGGGTTAAACTGGTTGTTTATTTCGGAGCTTAGAGCTCATGAAGCGATACTATGCATATCAACACCTTGCTCACAAGGCACAGCATGCATATAATATTCATTACTGAACAACTTGAGAAATTTAGTGTAAAAAGATAATTTTGAATTAGCGCCTGTGTAACTAAACAAAGTGAAATGCAAAGAAATGTAAAGGCATCAATTCCCGAAAAAATGAAATACTGCAGTCACATGCGCGTTGGAAAAATGATAGCTCTTGAATAATAGCAACCTGCACATAACAGTGAAAATCAGGTGCGATTTTAAGTAGCAAGGTTTTCAAGGTGGAAAAGAAGGCAGCTGTATTTTAGTGAATAGACAATAAAGCACAACTTCACCGTTTTATAAGTTCCACAGAAATGTGCGAAGCTATTCGCAATGTTGAAAAAAAAGATCACCAGCTGCTAGCACCTCGGTGGGGAAAGAAGCACCAGCCAAACATATATATCCTGTTCTACATATACAGCCTTGTGCTCTAGGTTCTACACAAATTGAAACGAAAGAATTAGCATATGTATCAGCCTATGTGACACTAAAAGTTCGATCTGCATTTTGCACCTTACAAAAAGTAAACATAAGGCAAAACCTTCAAAGAATGCAGAGGTAAAAAATCAGGATATTGAATTTACAAAAGAGGTCATTATACCATAAATATAAGTTCTTTATGTCATTTACTCCAAGCAGCAAGAACGAAAATACTGCTGCATTCACTGGTTCCTGTGATCTCCTCTCCAAAGACTGCTTGTGATACACAACACAAAAACACGAGCTAAACCAAGTGCGTCGCGACATTCACTGCCATTTTCGATCGAGATTCATACTTAATGACAGCACGGAAACGGAGTCATTTACAGGCATTTGGTTCACGATACGAAAGGCCATACCTTCTGCGCCCTTAGGTCACTTTGCCTTTAACTCTGACGCTAGCTTTCCAGGAACATAGATGGCCTCTTAAACTTTAAAGATCCAGGAGCGCAGAAATACGAACAGAAAATCTTCGTACGCGTGATGGTATTCTGTTCTAAATACGTCGAACAGCAAACTGTTAAAACAAACAAAAACATGGTTCATTTTGCAAGCTGGTAATTGTTGACTGTCTCACACGTTAAATACTTCATGTGCACTTTATATGCCTTATAGTGTAGTCAGTTTACCTCGTTCTCCACGATGCTGTGTGCGATTTCGTGTGGGCCCTTTAAAACTGCGGCTTGGCTTTTCGGTACAAAGAACTTCATTTTGACCTTTACGGCCTAGAAATTGCGAAGCGCCTGAGGGAACAACGAACTGGCCAAAAAGCGGATTATTAGCTGAACATTTCTTCTGAGCGAAAGTTTGAATGTAATAACACCGTATATTCCAGCTAGGATTCCTCGTAATTTTATTTGGGTTTTTCTAGTATAACCATATGCTACTTAACGACGGTACGATGAACATTGTTTCTGGACCCTTCCCCAGTGCAGGTTATCAAGCCAGAAAATTTTCTTCAGGTTAATCACCTGCCTTTCACATAATATTTCTCTCTTTGTAACATGATAGGTGTTCATCACGCATTGGAAATGCTAGCTGTCCAACATATATTATTCGTTGATAATTTCACTGCTTAGATGGCCTTCATGGGTGAAGAAAACATGGATGATATAACTATGGGATGCAATCGCAGCATTGGGTGGTAAAGTAGACGAACATGCTGTCGGATTATTTCTCTCTCAAAATCAATTTTCCTCGTTTCAATTGCCATCCGTGAATGGTATGTGTGAATGACTGTGTACCACAAACAACAGCGGAATTTGTGATGCAAGACTACTTTCTTGTAAAAAAATATATATTTTGAAACAGCTTAGTGGCAACAAGCATTTTTCAGAAGCAAAGCGAACTCTAATAAAGAAGGTTTGGTATCATAACTAAGAACTGAAGTACAATGGCTATGGCGTAAACAGCCTTACTCACCTACTACGTTTTGGTGAAAACTTCAGCGCGAACCATGTTGGACCACCCGGAACAGATGCGAAATCAATGAAACTGATGTTTCGCATAGTCGATACATATCGTTAAGGTGAAAATTTTAGCGCAAAGCAGGACGGACCACAACGATACGTAAATAACAGATATAACTAACGAAGA
Organism: Rhipicephalus appendiculatus; assembly: GCA_030522465.1. Classification (NCBI taxonomy): domain Eukaryota; kingdom Metazoa; phylum Arthropoda; class Arachnida; order Ixodida; family Ixodidae; genus Rhipicephalus; species Rhipicephalus appendiculatus. Next base: position 7,401 of record JALIZH010026578.1, read on the forward strand.
TTGGTACGCTTGAATTCATATTTGGAGGAATGCAATAAATATGGAGGTGTCACTGATAATATCAGCTACATTTTTCCTGATTTGGTACTCTTGCAAGGCAAGCTGCGTGTGTTCATTCTTACTTCTTCGAGAATCGAGGTCTCAAAAAATCGCGGAGCACAGCTACAGTGAGAAAAATAAATTCTTGCAACGTGAGCAGGAGTTAAGATGAGCAAGAAGGTGTGCTCATTCGTCAACATGGTTAGTTACTTTTTCCACGTCACATAGGTTGATAATTTATGCGGCACCCAGTATTCCCGATGTAACCATTAGAATTTGGCGCTTTGGACAAGCAGTTCATGCTGTGTTATTGGCATAAAATCTTGTCTTCACATGTGAAAACACGAAAACACGCGACAAAATATGTTAATCATAATTCGGGCGCGCCGCCGCTATATAGCAGACATTTAAATCGCTGCGCTGAGGGCGCGTGGTTTGCAATTGCCCAACTAATCTACGGCTTTAAGGGGCGTTGCCACACTTCTTGAACATGGTAAAAAAAAACCATGGTCCAAACATTCATCACAGGAATCGGTATAACAAGAAATTGAAACCTTTTTATGCAAAATGTAGTTCGACGTTCACATTACATTGATACACGAAAGCTTGCACAACGTCTGCTGGTGTTTGGCGGCTGCAGCACTCTTTGATGTGGACGCACCTACGTTGACGTCTGGTGACACACCTACATCGCGACGACATACGTCAATAATCAACATTCAACCTTTGTGGTAGCTGAAAGAGTTAACACAGCTTACGGTGAATCCCGCGCAAAAACAGCATCAGCAAGCACATAATCCATGACTGTTTTTTGCGCAAAAACACGGACAAGATTCAGTACCAACTCACCCAATTGTCAGTACTGAAGCATATAATCGCAACTACGCGATATGCACTCATGCTAAGTGTGACAATTTGAGAATATAAGCTACACGGTATGCACTCTCCAATGAATGCGTAACCTATACTTCTGCTAATGCGTGTCACACAGTGCTTCAGGAAAGCGAAAGGCAGAGCTCGTAGATCGAGCCGCGAGTAGCGAAGGCGTCCCGTTGCCCACTGACGCGTGTAACTGCAACAAATCACTGTAAAATCTGTATTGAAACGTACCTAATAAAGTGGAAATCAGGGGAGCCAGCCTCCGCGACCCTGCTTGGTGCACCTCAATATTAGCGTTCAAACAGGGAACGCTGGCGTCGAGACGCCCTAACGCTAAGGCTACCGAAGCGTGTTTTGTCAGCGCTCGTTAGTGTCATGTGTAAAGGAATTGATAAGGACTATCGTCACGCTTGTTCGCGTGCCGTGCGAGGAGGAAATGGACACTGAGAGACGACGTGGTAAAAAACACACGACGTTTATGACAGCATAGAAAGACAGCTACTATAAACACTAAGTTAAAATTCAAACACAGGGACAGTCTAACATTAACGAGGAAAATACCGGACGCGAGTTCGAGGAACAAAGTTCGTTTACCTCGCAGTGCGATGGTCGGCACGGTGGACGCCGAGACGAACGCACGAGGCGGCGAAAGGCGATGAGCAGCGGGGTGCGTCTCGATGTGCGACGCTGTGGCGACGATGAAGCTTGGCGGCGTGGGTGCGGTTACGAAGCTGTCCACCCGCACGGAGACGCAGAGCTCCGTGCAGGCAATGGCCAGCCTGCCCAGCGAACAGCTTGCGTCGAGACGCGATGCTCGGCGCAACCGTGACCATTACCCAGGTCATGCTCGTTGCTGCGCTGGCCAGCTGACCGCGGAGACGCATCGCCGAGATCCACGATGTCCTCGGCAAGGGAACAGAACAGCAGGCCAGGACGCGCCCCGATATGCAATACTCGTGCCGGCAACGCCGCCCCAGCTGGTGGTTGGGCGGCAGTAGCACGGACGGCCGCGTTCCCTGGCTGGACCCTGGACCGCCGGCGTCCGATGCTTGGGCCAGCTGTCTTGCGTATGCCGCGACTTCGGCTCGTCCCCAGCCGCGAAGCTTTTCGCCACGTCTTCTCCACACGTGGCCCAATCGTATCACACCACCTCGATGGCCTCACGCGCACGGTTGGCTCGAAATCGCACGCGCTGGCCGCCGCACCTTCGTCGTCGTCGACGCATTTTTTGTTCAATTCACCACATCATGATCCAGTACTTCACCGCGCCAAGACGGTGACACCACCTCACGCCAGCAAGTTCATTGTGAAATGGAGAAGATCTGAAAGATATAGGTGCATGTGTAAACGCTCGCGCACGAGCGTCCGTGGCGCAGTGGCGAAAGCGCCCGACTACCATCGTTGTGGACTAAGAGGTTCGTGCGACTCCCAGGTCATCCAAGTTAACAAAACTTTGTCTTCTGTTTTCTGATTCATCTTCTCGTGTCACCTAATCCTTTACTGCCTAGTGTCGCGAATTCGCGACATACAAAAAAAAAACTCCGAGCCAACACGTCACGAAACGCGTGCCGCCTTTAATGCCGGTTGTCAAGTACTCACGGGGAATGTAGCTTTCAGATTTAAAAAAAAATCTTGTGCCGTCTTGTGTGAGGTATTCTATGCTAGAACCAATTCTTTTGTAGCTGATGGCGGAGAGCGCGTAGCACGTGCGACAGGTCTCACTTCTTCGTTTTTTCTCCCCTGGGTTACGTAGATTCAATGTTCAATAATTTTGTTTATTTGGTGTGTACGCACCCAAGAGGCGGCACACAACATGTTACATAGTTCTGAAGTGTGTTAAATGCGAAGCGTTTCTTTGCATACTGTAAGCACTTTTGCGTTTCTATCTACGTATCTATCTATCTATCTAGCCGCCTACGTCTGGGTGCTCTCGTTATGGCCCCCTTAACCTGGGGTAGACAAAAATTTGTATGGGAGGGGAAGAGATATTGGCGAATATGTTTGGCTGGTCAGAACATGAATAACGTGAAAATCATGTCACGTACATCGTCAAACTCATTTCTCCGGATACGTGTGGCTCATACCCGTCTACCACGGGCCGCGGAATGCGGGTATGCGCCACGGAGCTTTGACAATTTATATCTACCCAGCAACGGCGAGAACAGGCATTGGTAATTTAAATGCGAGAGCGGTAAGGGAAGCTGACACCGGTGGCGTTGACACTGGTAATTTAAAGGCGACAGCGTTAAGAAAAACGAACATCGGCGGCGTTGACGCGAGGAATACAAACTATAGAAATCAGAGTCCCAGTGGAATCGAACCCAAGCATTCTGCGCGGCAGTCAAGCATTCTACCACAGAGCCACGTCAGGTCTCGAAACTGCCTTTAAAAGAACACCCCATGAGAAGTAATATTATGGAAACATATATTGTGGTTGCAGTGTCGGCTATGTAATTTTACAACATTACATACGTACTCCTATGACGAAGAAGTCATGTCGGGTTGACGTCAATTGTATACTTAAGCGCCATTCATTGTAGTTGGTCTACGTAGTACTATTCAGGGCTACCATCTTTGCAAGCACAAGCTCTACATATCAGCTTACGGCTTCTAGTGTTGGCAATATCTATGTTTCTGTTGGCATCGTTACACAACTGTAAAGAATTGGTTATATTCACAACGTTTCGCTCTATAAAAAAGTTACAACCCTGTCACCTTCCTCCGGATGCTTCGCATCACATTGATTCCCATGGTACTTGGGATCTGCCTATTTTTTTTTTTTGTTGCAAGATCCTCGTTTCTGTGGCATATCGCGAATTCGGGACATACCTAAAAGTATTTGAACGTAAACAGTTCGACAGAAATCTGTCTGGTTGCGTGGGATATTTAAGAAGTTGAAATGGCTCCAGTCAAGTTTCAACTTGGCTGGAGCCATTTCAACCTCTTAGATACCTAAAAGTATGCATTAATGTTGCATTTTAGGTAACTTAACTTCAGAATCAATTAAAGATTGCTCTTTAAAGCTGGAAAATGAAAACAGATTTTATTCTGTTCAACGGTTTCGTAATTCAGGCATTAAAGGATTAACCGACGCCACTACATTGCCGGGAATGTCAATGATGTCTTGGTGGACCTCGGCATAAAATAATTTGGAGTTAACAACGCGGCATTTTCACGCACTGTGAAAATCGACGTTATGTGCAGCAGTCAGCGAAGAGAAGCATACACCGTAGCCTTACAATATGACCATGTTAATGAAACGTATATTCTGGTTTATACAACCCGCGGCCTCTCATTAGATTGGTCTTACACTGTTTTGTCCTGCCGCGTGAATTTTAGAATAACTCGAATTAACGGAATGGCTGCCAGCGCTCCAAGGCCATGGAATGTAAGTCATGTCGTGCACAAAAGGCATGTGAGGATTTGCATGCTACGGACCTATCATTTAGGCTCGAAATGCTCTCATGCCATGATATGCGAATTTAGGATACATCCTAAATTAATCAATATTATTATTATGTGTGAGATTTTACGTCCTAAATGCACGACATGATTGTGTGGGACGTTGTAGCGGAGGGCTTCAGCATTTTTGACTGACATCGCATAGCACACGGGACTCCAGCATTTCGCCTTCATCGAAATGCGACCGCCGCGGCCGGAAACAAACCCGTGATTCTCGGATCATCAGCCGACCACCATGGCCGTTACACCACCGCGGTGGACTAGAACATATCTACTGCAACAACATTCCTACTTGCCCACCTAGCTCGGCTAGGTTTAATACTGAACTTTGAATTTTGACCCAGTTTCAGCACTTAGGCGAAATAGAGAGCGAAAGTATACGTCATGTTCCTTTTTTTTTCGGCCTTCCATATTTTTGTTCGAAATGTACGTTATGTAAATTTTGCCGTAACTGGTATGCTTTCATAACTTTCACGTTACGAACGCTAATTTATCACCATCATACTCGTGTTACTCTCTCCTAATTTTCGTATTTATGCCGTTAATGAAACAGCCGCAAGTGCACAAGGGCAGTGCCATGTAAATCGTGCCGTATATGCGATTATATCATGGTTTTCATGTTACGACCTCTCGTTTACGTTCAGCATAAGCTTAGGTCATGATATACTATTTTTTGGTAACGTCATCATCATCATTACCATTTTCAACGTGATTTAGTCCACTTCCGGACAAAGGTTTGTCCCAATTATCTTCGTTCTTTTGATCTGACTGTCCACTGCTTATCTGTCCTAAATATCATGAGTCCAGTTCATATTCATTTCTGTCGCTTGATGTCAACTAAGATAGTTGCTACCCCTGTTTGTTCCCTGACCCATTTTGTTTTCTGTGAGAGAAATCGCCAGTATATGTCAGTGAACATTCATCTCGACAGAAGACGCAACTGCTGGCCGCTACAATCACAAAAAAAAGAGTGAACTAGGCTGGAAATTTGTATGACATGCCGGAAGAAAGATCTTTGCATGAAAGGACGAGAAAAGTAAGGTTGTGAGTTAGTCAAGATAATATCCCAAAGGTGGCCTAAGTATACTGGGACTGTCAAAACTAAATCACGAACGGTTGCATGGTATGCATATGACAAACATATAATGCAACTTACAAGGCACAGCTTTCGGGCTTCTGATTTTGTTTCCTGCAAACGCAAGAAGCATTAGAAACAAGCATAGGCACATGCACACACACTTGGAACCACTGCGAATACAGCACGACGCTGTTGCATTTTCTTGGACTTGGCTAACAAAAACCGATGCCGCTCCTTTTCTCGATGCTTAAACGTACGGGCGACCCGGTGGATTAGGAGAACGGGGCGGGGATTTGGCCACATACCTGAAACAAGGGTTACAGCTATGACGTCATAGATGATTTTATAGTACCAGACACCAGTAGTGTATGCCTCACGCTTTACACACAGCAGTTTCAGGTAGCTGCTATGTATAGGCGACCTACTGGGTTAAAACATTATTTGTTCAGCTACATGGAAAACATTTTACATTTTTTTGACATATGACATCACTCCCTTCTTTATTGTAAGTGATATAAACATTAACACGATTAGTAATGCTACAGATGCTGTTGAATTCAAGAATCTAATGGACGATTATGACTCACGAAATGTCCTCAACGCACCAACGCGCATAGCAGTGAACAGTACGAGTTGCATAGACGTTTGCGTCACCAGTGTAAAAAGGAAGAAACAAAACTCAGATGGGATTACCTGCAACATAATTGATCCCCTACCACGGTATTGTATCATGACTAAAACTTCCACTAAATTAACTAAAATCTCTAATGTGTACAGATATATGAACAGTACATATATAGATGTTTCTCGTGAAATGGTTTAATCCACACACTGGTCCAGTATATCTCCAATACAATCCAAACATAGCATACGAGGTGTTCCGTTTTGCATTCAAACGTTGTTATAACAATACATTCCCTCTAAAACATTCCAAGGTACGAGAAGGAGCGATAAGGAAACCATGGATAACTGATCTTCTACATCGCAGAATACAAGAGAAATTGAGGTGGGTCATGCTTTCGTGCTTTGTAGAAGCTCTGACCTTTTGTAATGTACAAGGTGCGAAACCAACTTGTACATTACAAGTTGAATCTCAAAAGAGCAAAGGACAACTACTATGAAACTGTTTTCGCGCATTGCCAAAATAACACGAAAAAGAAGTGCGGCAATGAGTCAGTGAACGAATTAGAGCTCCAATTGTCCCTTAACAACTAACTAGTGGTTAAAATTTGCCTGGTAACAGGTGAAGGTTTAGTTGCTACTGTAAATCAATATTTCGAGAATGCGAGAAAGCCTGATAGTGGAAATGTGGATAGTGAATTTCCCAGTGCAGGCTAGTAATCTCCTAAGAAAGACTATATTTTTTTACGCAGTTACTACACAAGAGATGGATGCACTGCTTAATAAATTGTCGAATGACGCTTCGGCAGAA
>JALIZH010026579.1:0-32387 GCA_030522465.1 Rhipicephalus appendiculatus
ATCAAGTGGCATGTTCCAAAAGCTACCATTTTCAAGTTGTTTCACACGGCAATGAAAATGCATTGTTCCTTGCCATGTCTGTCTGCATTTGTTGCTTTGTTGTGACAGTTTGTGTCTATGCGTCCTATGTTCCGTTGACCGCCAGCCTGCGGGATTGTTCGTTCCGGCCCTTTGGTCCTCCTCTTTCTTGTATGCGTTTCTGCCGTGTTGTGCCGGCCTGGAAGGCTTGGTGAGACTCTTTTGAGCCGTGAATTAAAAGCGGTCATCGATCGGCACTTTAAGGGAGTACTCACTCAAACTCACTCACGTTCACACTCACGTCCACTCACACTCATGAGTACTCACTCACGTTCGCACTCACGCCATAGGTCGGCACTTTAGGGAGTACTCACTCAAACTCACTCACCACAATTTTTTCAGCCTTCGCACTCACTCACGTTCACACTCACGTCCACTCACACTCATGAGTACTCACTCACGTTCACACTCACCACCACTCACACTCATGAGTACTCACTCACGTTCACATTCACGTCCACTCACACTCATGAGTACTCACTCATACTCGACTCACAACGTTCAAATGAGTTTGAGTGAGTGTGAGTTGAGTGCACTCATGAGTGAGTGTGCCGAGCTCCATAGGTTGGCACTTTATGGGAGTACTCACTCAAACTCACTCACCACAACTTTTTTCAGCCTTCGCACTCACTCACGTTCACAATCACGTCCACTCACACTCATGAGTACTCACTCACGTTCACACTCACGACCACTCACACTCATGAGTTCTCACTCACGTCCACTCACACGCATGAGTACTCACTCATACTCAACTCACCACGTTCAAATGAGTGTGAGTTGAGGTGCACTCATGAGTGAGTGTGCCGAGCTATGACGACTACTCACACTCGTAGGCACTCACTCACGTTCACACTCACGTCCAGTCACACTCATAGGCACTCACTCACGTTCACACTCACGATCACTCACTCATGAGTTCTCACTCACGTTCACACTCACGACCACTCACACTCATGAGTGCTCACTCACGTTCACACTCACGACCACTCACTCATGAGTTCTCACTCACGTTCACACTCACGACCACTCACACTCATGAGTTCTCACTCACGTTCACACTCACGACCACTCACACTCATGAGTTCTCACTCACGTTCACACTCACGTCCACTCACACTCATGAGTTGTCACTCACGTTCACACTCACGACCACTCACACTCATGAGTTGTCACTCACGTTCACACTCACGACCACTCACACTCATGAGTTGTCACTCACGTTCACACTCACGACCACTCACACTCATGAGTTGTCACTCACGTTCACACTCACGACCACTCACACTCATGAGTTGTCACTCACGTTCACACTCACGTCCACTCACACTCATGAGTACTCACTCATACTCAACTCACTACGGTCAAATGAGGTGAGTTGAGTGCACTCATGAGTGAGTGTGCCGAGCTATGCCATCTGGTCCCCGGCAGTGTCTTGAAGAAAGTTCGCATGCTCGGACTCTTTCGCTCGCGTCTGCGAATTGTGCCACGTTCAGTGACCTAAATGGAAAGAGGCGTTTAAATCATTGCTACTCGCCCGGTTCCAAACTGGCTACGCCCGCGCGAATGAAGGCCGCAAAATATCGCTTTTTAAAGCTCCAAGTGTTGAAGAGCGACGGTTTGTGCGAGAAAAAAGATTTATGCCGACTCGACAAGCCCCTCGATGCCGAGTGCGCCGTGTGTGAGCTCCACTTTGAGCCTCGTTTCATTGAGAGGGACTATATGTGCACGTAATCAACGGAACGGTATAGTTCGGGTACCAAAGGGAAGGCCGTCGCTTTGACCAGACGCGGTGCCTACAATTTTAATAAAATAGACAACCACCCACATGTTAGTTTCCTGTTAGTTTTCATTTGTCTAACACAGAAAAACTACACCTTAAAGTTCCCCTTCTTTCGTTCACTCGCAGTTAAATGTTAGATGCCCGACTTAAGCTAAACGCATAGAGCAAAGTTGCTGAAGCGGCAGATAAATTAGTTTTTCTAGATTCGTATTACCAGGCACCTTCAGCTGAGAGTTTACGATCCGGCCCGGCCAAACTAGCGCATGCTACTGATTTACATACAAACGCTTAGAAGGGACTGTATTGCGCGTGACGCTACTGACGCACAGCCGCGCAGGAGCAGCTGTCCGCGCGCAGAACAATCATGCTACCGGCGTAACGTAGAACGCATATCTCACTCGCATCTCACGGCGAAGTCAACTGAGCGCAGCGCGAAGGTGCGTTCTCTTCATTTTGCAGTTGTTTTGCAGCCAAACTGGCCGCGTCTCGGCAAGACGCGCTTGTCAAAAGTGCGAACTCTATGCAGTTTCCTGCAGTGTTTCGGTAGTCTTTGGATGCTACATATGCGCGGAGCTGAGCATAAGCAACGCTCTGCTAGACGCGTCTCTTCTCGCGCTTCAACACAGCCAGACACAGCCCGAGAAATTACGCTTTGCGCGTCGTAAAAAAATAAATAAATAAACAACACCACGCGTTAGATGTATAAAGCAGTCGATTTGCGATGTAGCGTCCATTTCTACGTTCTTTTTGTTCAATCCCGCCGTTTCCGCAAACGCGCCGGCTAGCAGTCCCCCGCGAGCCCGGGGGTCGCTTTCAAGTGTAATCGACTACAGCGCCGCCGCTATTTTCTACACAAAACGGGCCGCTCCACGGCAGCCGGTTGCGCCACTCAAAACATTCTAGTACACTCTAGAATAAGCGAAAGCTTACCCGGTGAAAATAACGAAACGCTATTTTCACCCAACTTGGCTTGGATCTGTGAAACATTTGCGGCTTTTCGAGAACGATGGGTCAGGCAACCACATGCGATTTTTCGTTATGAAGGCTTATTTTTTTGCGTGTGTGTGATCAGCTGTACCCAAGTTTTCCGTAATTTGTGCTGAAGGAGTGTTGATTGCGGTGTTCTTGTGGCGGGCGCGGACACTGTTATTGTGCCTATCGTTGCCCGCGTGCTTTATTAACGCGGATGGTGTTTGCAGCGCCTGAACTTGCGCTGTCACTACGTGCTTCAGCGTTATTTTGATCGTTGATCGTTGATATTTGGCGGGCGCGGACACTGTGATTGTGCTTATCGTTGCCCGTGTGCTTTATTAACGCGGATGGTGTTTGCAGCGCCTGAACTTGCGCTGTCACTGCGTGCTTCAGCGTTATTTTGATCGTTGATATTTGTTTTTTTGTTTTTTTCGTGTGCGGTGTCAGCGTTGTAGTAATCCTTTCGTTGTACTAATTTTACTGTGCGTGAAAGTATGTTTTTCACTGTGCTTGACCATATGATTCGGCAACCTGCTTTTTATTGTTTTGCCGCGTATTCGTCGTATGTATCAATGAATGAATGAATCGCATTTCAGCCACTTTATTGGTTTACGAGGCCGATTTTTTCTCTCGATTAAGCCATGCAAGCGTTACACGATTTAATTCCGATTGGGATCCTGATCGCGATTGCAAAATACAGAAGCGAGTCGTCCAAATCAAATCGAAAGTGCCGGTATGGCACTACTCAAGCCTCATACAGCCGCACGATCGACAGTTTTACATAAAGAAATGTTCGACTCGTAGATATGTACGTGCGGTTCGCACCCTCCAGGTTCCCCTGCCCACAGATGCCTTTTGTTCGGCGTGAAATCGCACCCTTGTAAGCTATAAACAAGCTAGTATCAATCCCCTTGAGAGATTAAAAACCAGTTAGGTAATAATTATTTTTTTTAGTGCAACAAGTGGAAAGCGCCCGTAAGAGAAAACTAATCGCCACGAGGATAACGAGGATGCATAGATGCGTGAGCGACAGGCGGTTTGCCAACATAAAGAAATCTGGGATTGGAAAGCAAACATGAATTGCCGGAGAAGAAAAAAAATTGTATCCTCGTGGGATGACAGTACTTGTTGGGCAAAAAAGCATTTAAAAGGTGGCGACCTTATTAAACATTTAGATAATGCCATACAAGAGCATAATTGAATGTTTAGGACTTATTTGCAGTGCCTTACATGTATATCATTGACTATAAGTTAATTAATGGACAAAGTGGTCTAGCTTTCGTGTCATTGTGAGTGAACAAACGACAGTTAACTGGTTCTAACTGCATTTTACCATAATGCCTAATCAGCTCATTCTCCAAAGTAATATCTAAAGCTGACCCAGGATTTTTTTCCATATCGACCTTTCCTTCTTAGCCCATTGAATGCTGTACGGTGGTCAGTTTCTCTTATGAGCCAGATGTAATTGAACACTCGATGTTTCTTCTTCTTTAATGAAGTTGTTCTTTTTAGCGTTGTACGTGCAAGCCAAGTGTCCTATCTTAGAACAACTAAAGCATCTTGCCCTAATATGACAACACAAGGGTTGGTGCCCTTGGCCACATCTGCAGCATGTGGGCCTGCTTTATAGTCCGCCTGCTGTCTTACGAGACAACGCAGCTTCCTGGCAAGACTTGTTCCTTTGTTTCCTGTTGGTGTCGAGGCAGACTGTGTGGAGCTGTATTCTACATACCTAAGTCCTTCACAAGTTACGATGCCCATTTTGCAAGTAGAGTTCCCTCATGGCTGGTTGTTCCTGACACCATGAAAGCATTGCTGCGGCGTGCCCTTTGGCAGCTTTCATGGCTTTGATGAAGGTGGAAGCTTTCTTCCATGTTTAATCATTGCCATCTTCAGTTTCCCAGCAACTAGCATCAGATGCTCCCACAGTGCACACACGACTAGTTGATAGCTATGTGCTTAATGCAAAATTGCTGTACATGCACTTTATTGCCAACAAATCTTGATTACCTTGTATGCACTTATGGGTGCCATATTTATCTGTGACAGCACACTGTGCCTGGTCTGTGATGCTTCACGAGGAGCAACTTCAGCTGTTCACATTTTTCTTTCCGGGAGTATCAGCAAACGGCAAATTGCATAGCATCAGGTGGCACTGTTTTCCAAGCACTTTGATTAACTTACCACTGTTTTGCTTTTCAGTGAAAGTATTTACGCAAGCAAATGTATTGAAAAGTTCAAAATAGATTTCCAGATTACTCTTTAATGCACAGTATTGATGGCTTTTGTACTTTCTCTGCATACGGAACAGTGACACTATTCCACTTGTCCGCACCCACTGTTGCTCAAAATCCCATCCTCCCCTCCACATCTTAAATACCAGGCGGATGACTGTTTTTTCAGTGGAAGTATGCCACAACAACAACAGCAAGGAAAAAGACACGCACTCCCGTGTCCTGTTCAGTTGCAAAACTACTTAATGTTGCTGCCAGCATTCTAGGGAAGAGTGCCCGCCTAGTACGCAGCACACGTATCTGCCTTCTGATGAGTACCTGGAGAATCTTTGTGTTGCATGCCCGGTCCATTTCTACTTCGCCTTGCATGGGAGTACTTAGTATATGAAATTAATGTCTAATAACAATCCACTTCTGAAAGCTGGATTGCCACATGCACTGACCTGCAAGTGAAAGATACGCTTTAATTTGATTGTGCTTCACATCACTGCAGGTAGCAGCCGAAGGTGCATTGTCATTTAATGTATGGCAGATGGTGCGTGTTCTCACAAATAGATTTATTGTTGTCCTCTCCAGGAAGAGTTCCCAGTGCACCTGAAAAGCACTGGGCTCAGTGAACCTCTTCATGGAAATATTTCTCAAAGTAAAGCTACTATTAACTGAGCAATGAGGTCCAGCTGTTTCCAAACCTGCCCATCCTCTACAGCTTGAAAAAATTGAGATCAAGACCACGGGTTGTGCTCTACACATTACCATATTGTTTTTCCGCATCACACTTTTCGTCTACATTAACGAACTTATTTGCGTGTTTCTCATTTTCTGCCTTTTCAAGCGCTGAGTGCATTGTGTGGAATCACGTGTGCCTGGAGACCACCTACAAAGATACTTCTAACAGAACTTAGCTTGTATTAGCGCGGTACATATACGGAAGAAACACGACACAGACGTAAAGATAAAGGTGGGCGCTAACAGGCCTACCTTCAATATGTCTTATTCCATTGTTTGTCTACCATTCTGCCAAATTACGAATGCATCTTCACTCTTGCCTTCTTGCTGGATGAACTTGTAAAAATAATAAATTTTGTGTTTCATTCACAGTAAGTACAAAAAAAGTTGGTTTCCTCCATCTCATACCTGTCAGCTTCAAAATAGGATGTGAGTCTTGTGTGCCTTAAAATAAAGCGATGTTCATACCCTGGTTTCCTCTGTGGCTTCGTTGATACCAAGGGTGCATGAATATTCTTGTACTGCTCTAGCCATGTATGAAACACAGTAAAGAAAAACACGTTCTCTACGGTAAAAGGTACATTCCAGCAGGGAGTAGAGGTTAGGTGACAAATTGCTGATAGGGTTCTTTTCAACAATGAACATAGCTACGTGGTTATGTCAGCAGAGAAGCAGATAAAACCAGAGACCAAGGTGAGAAGCAATATTGCATCCACGCCGTCCTCGATATAATTATTTCCTTTTGTTATGACTGATTTCTCCAGTCATTCTTTAGCATGTGTCTTTGCTAAGCAATCTTAAACACAATAGTGGCAAAACATTCTGTGGCAAGTTAGGGCTGTTCTTGCTGGGTCACACTTAGCAGATGTCTTAATTTGTAGGCTGCATTCGCATGGACTGGATTAAACCATACATTTCTTTATGAGAAAGAAATTGACTAGCACCATGAAGAAAAGATGGGGTGAAAATGACAGACACAACATTTATGTGTCTGTTGCCTTCTCTCTATTTCATCTACAGCGCTGTTTGATTCCTCCCTAGAAAAAGCCACTATCAGTAGTACACCTGCAGTGTGTGCTACCACGCACATTCCAAACAAGTGCTCCACAAAAACTGTGGGAGTCATTCCTTGCAGAGTCAAGTGTAGGAGCAGAAGCTCCAAATCTGGTATGAAAAAGAAAATGAGTATACCACTCTTGCCAGAAAGTAAGGTTTCCAAATGCTACGTATTTGGTGAAAAACTTTAAATATACCTTTCTGAGATAACGGATTTGCAGGGAACTGCAGGATTAGTACTGTTTAATTAGTACTGCAGATGATTTTAAGTATGGTCACATATGCATAGTGTGCACATACATTTTCACTGCACAACAAGAGTTATTGCAATGAAGCCACAAAGTTTTCTGTAAATATTAAATTGCAACTTTATACCTAGACCAGTGGCGTAGCCAGGGGGTGGCACACCGGTCACGTGCCCCCCCCCGAAATTTTTTTCGCCATGGCATGCAGCGCGAAAAATGACCATTTCTGGGAGGTGCCCTCCCCGAAATCAAGGAGGTGCCCCCCCCCCCCCCCCCGCCGAAAAAACTTTCTGGCTACGCCCCTGACCTCGACAGACATGTTATGCAAGACGTACATTACACACTGCAAATGCAAGAAGTTGTGCAAGGCATACAAGCGATACTTCGCTGCATAATATATATGTATAGCTGTAAAGCCCATGTGACAATTACAACTGTAGTTTAAGACGGCTGAGATCACTATATATGATTTTATTGTTGGTTTTGCGTGGGTGTGTAGAACTAGACCCACGAAAATGTGATCGGCGCAGGCCGCGCCGGAATGTTTGAGAAATTTAGATTGCTTCAGACCAGGTACTCAAACTGTCTGGCCTTGGGGAACCCCAACGACTTTTTGAGAGTGCCGCGCAACCCTTAACAATTTTTCTTGAGCATGAAGACAATCGAAAGCGGGGCGGGGGGGGGGGGGGGCTGAAATCACTGTTGATGTAGAACGCCCGATAATGCATATAGACTTGCGATTCCGTGTGTCCGTCGCGTAAAACGCCCGCCTCTTATACACTGCATGCTTCAGGAGCCGCGCAGCATGAACAGTGTGTTCACGCAAACGAAGCGCCGGAGGTACAGAAGCCTGTTTTATTTTTTGCAAAACAAAAAGGCTTAAAGCTAAGCCTAAATGCTCGAAGCGACGCGTCTTACGCGTACCAAAGCGCTCGTTGCGCGTTTTGATTACAAAACCAACATACAGCAGTGGCAAATCACCGTGTAGGAAAACTGCCATAGTCGCCGACGCGCCATGAGCCACGAATAAAACGCCGAGGGGCTCGTTATGTCGTTTGATCTAGCTAGAACACTCACGAATCACGGGCATGCATTACCAGATACCGGCGATCTGCGCGTTCTGTCGCCACGGGTCCGCGAATGCGGCGTGCGTTGGTTTCGTTAAATGCAAAATGCAATGCAGATTTGCTTGTCTAAATAAATAAATTCTAGCTGCTAATGAGGAAGCAGGTTACACTATTCTGGCTGCTCGCGGATGTCCTGCGTTTCGCGGAACTCGGGGGTTTAGCGAAACCCAATTTGAGAACCCATCTATTTTAGAGTTATTTGCGTGCACGACACAAGTAGTCGAGTTCATTCTGTAGCTAAGCCTCCGCGATAACGTTCAATCACTCGATCATGTAAAAAAGACGATGCGTTCCACCGGCGATTAGATTATCGGTGGCCATGGTGGCCGATAAATTGCGAGTGTGAGAACCAGTTCAGAATGCAGGGTTCGTACTGAGACTGAACGCAAAGCGTGTGAACTTGCATAAGCTCTTCCTAGGTATACTTCCACATGTGAGAGCTAGCTGGTGCCTCTCTCGGTATATATGCTCACGGCAAACATGCAAGTTTTACCGCAAAGCAAATTTCCGTCGGATCCTTTGTTTTGCTTTGCTCTAACTGTTGTATCGCCGCCGGATACACCGTCCGGCGGAGACAAAATGCCCGACACCACACTAACCTCTCCACTCCTCCTTTGTATCCTCCTCACCCTCCCTTCATGTTCCCATCACCTATCCTATGCTATGCTTTACCATCTCCCCTCCTCCTTTCCATACTCACCCTCACATCCCTTCTTCTCACCCTCACTCCCTTTCCCTCCCCTTGCTATATAATACTATACATCAGAAAGATTTCATTCATTGTTTTTCTTTATAGCAATCACCGAAATTAAATCAGCAGACAAGCATGAGAATATGTGATCAAGCAATGCACAGATAAGTACAGCTCATTGCAGGAGTAGAGCAGAGACAGGCTTGCTAGATAGTCTGGTGTGATGTAGTGATGCCCTCTCCCCTCAAGAGAAACATCTGGCAAAGCAGTCTGAACTGCCCCCTTTCTTTCTGATTTTCTCTATTGCGGTGCGCACATATGATATGTGGTGTCACAGCCAGTGGAAATTTAGGAACTTTTTGCAGGACAGATGCTGGCTTTTTCTTTCAATGAGCCATTGAAGCTTTCGCGTCAAAATTGATCCCTCAATGGCAACCTTGCCAAAGCAATGCACTGTTTTCTAATTTTCCCCACTTGCGAATTACTAGCCCAGTGACGGGGCAGCAGACACACGCACGTAAGGGTATCTCCTTTCTGTCTAGCTTCGCACGTCACTGGAGGGTTCACGTTGTTGTGCAAATAAAAATTATTATTATTATCTAAATATTATTACTACCCGTGGCCATATGTGATTTTAACGATTTGTCACTCATGTAAGTGGTGGCTTGTTTTTTTTTTATTTAGCAGAGCACATTTTGTATGAAGTAATTTCCCGCTGCGATTCTATAATTGCCATTTGTGATCCTTAAACTCACAGCATCATCGGCTGTGCTCCCAAACAACTGGCTACCTGCTTGTAATATTCCGATACTAAAGAAAAGCAATCATCACTAGTTGACAGCTGCTGTGTTGTATCACTCACCTCTTCGTGTTGTAAACTTTTAGAACACATTATTACTGACAAGGTCACTCTAGGTTTCTACATCATTGAGCAATTCTAAGTCCTATGCAGCATGGTTTTAGGAAGAGCCTCTCCACTGTAATCCAATTAAGTAATGTAATTCATATTCTTGCAAGCATTTTCGATGAATCAGGGCAAACTGGCATCATATTTTTTATTTTAGGAAATAGTGATTGCGCATCATGCACGAAACTAATAGAAAAACTTGATTATCTAAACATTCCCTTATACCTTGTAAGGTGGATTTCTGCTTATCTTAATAAGGGTAGGCAATTTGGTGAAGCTGTTAAGTGCTCTTCCAGTAATCTTCCTGTAACGTCTGGCATTTCCCAGGAAAATGTTCTTGGACCATTATTATTAAACATGTATGAATGACACTGTTGGCACTGTTATTCAGCCTGTACAAAGAAAACTATTTGCCGATGACTATTTACTTTTTAATGAGATTGTCAACCAGCAAGATCAAATTACAATAAACTCTAACCTTCAAAATATACTAGCATGGTGCCTCCACTGGGATATATATGCAGCCTAACATTGTTGAAACAGTATCTACGAAAATCAACAAAAAAAAACTAATAAACTGTCACTTACCCATCATCTTGCATCTACGCCACTTATGGAGGTTGATGAATACAAATACCTCGGGGTTATAATAAATGATAATCTCATTCAGAACTCTCATTTGGAACTCACACATCTCTCACCTTTGTGACTCAGCTACTTTCAAAAAACTTCGCTACATTAGACGCAAATTAAAACACGCTCCTTCTGAGACCCGTGTAATTGCTATACCTCTCATGTCTGTCCTAAACTCCAATATGCAGCTATTGTATGGGATCCTTTACTAAGTCTACCATCGACGTGCAAGAAAGGATCCAACATAAGGCAGTAAGGGTCATCTTCCCTAAATATTTATTTATTTCCAAATACTGTTGGCCATCATGGCTGCAACAGGGTAGGTACAGTGAATGTGCAGATAACGCAAGAACAAGTACAATGTATTATAATGACAAAAGTAAAAAAAATACACATTTTTCAAAACAAAACCAAAATAAGAACAATGCTGTAGAAAAAAAACATACATACGGATATTGTGACGGTGGCGTAGTATGCAGAAGTATTTTCGAACACCGTGACAATGCACGTTCAACACTAGCAATAATCAATTTTATAAAAGATTTTTAGCATGCTCTGCAAAGCTTCCAATGCTCGTCGAATTCAATACAGACACTGGCAAATGCTTCTGCTCTTTTATCGTTTGGGGAAAAAAAGCATACGCGTGCACGTCAAGATAGGATTTTGGAACTGACAACACATATTGACTGCTTGATGTGACATTGCTGGTTTGCCTGGGAACAACATAAGTTTTAGTGTCAATATTAAGATGTCCTATTGATAACAAAAAAAATTAAAATCTACCAAGTTTCATGCAACCTCACTCCAGTGACTCTCCAAGTGACCTAATGACGCAGCACAACATTCAGTCTTTGTGACGAAGAAAAGAAAAATCCACGGCCTTAAATATATTCTTACTAAATTGTGTTTCCTCCCGAACCTTATAATAAGTCACTCACTGTCTGCTGAACAAAACATCACCACTCTGCCTAATTAACCCCTTATAAAGCTAGAACTAATGTCTTTCTGTGCTACTTTTTTTCCTTGAACAATAACTGACTGGAACAGCCTACCTCGTAGCACACTCATCAACATCGACTCTATCCAATCCATTACTACCTAAATTTAGACCTTTCTGTTTTGAAATAGAGTTCCGTTTGTTTGCTGACATTTTTTGTGCATTATGTAAGTAGTTTTCTCATTGTATTATTTTTGTATTGTGCATCCTCTTTCTCTGTATTGCATTCTTCAGTGTTTCTTTACTAGTTCATAGAATTCACTTTATACAGCTCCTCTTTGTACATTACTTATAGATTGCCTACATGCTTGGCACTCTTTGTTTGTACTTTTCCACTCCTGTCTGGGCCTTCTAAGGCCTTAAGTAATGTTAAGTAAATAATGAAAAAGAGTTTTATTGTGCCTCTTCTAATTAAAGCCAACTCCAATTACCACTGTTGCAACTGAAAGTTGTAGCACCATTTTTTTTTACTTGATGCCGTGTGGTGGTAAATACAATTATCCAAAAAAAGTTTATAAGGGATAATATATGAGTGGCTTACACATGCAAATAAAACAACATTTGATAAATTTAATGCATGTCAAATGAAAATGGTATACATCATGTCATTTCATTTCCTTACATTCCGTAAGGGGCAGTTATACAAACAAAAAATCAGAGTAATTTTCAAAGAAAAAATCCTGTCACTTCTTCCATGAGTGCAAGTGAGGTGGTGATGGAAGCGATGTGGTAGGGAAGGCCATTCCAGTTTTTGGCTGTTCGTTGGAAAAATGATGATCAGCCAGCGATAGTACGCGCACTTGGGCGAGAAACGTTACGTGTATGGCCTGTGCGCAGTGAAATGCACGAAGGAGGTAGATTGTTAGGTGTATGGGGAAGTAAACTGTTGTAGAATTTATCATATCATCATAAGTTTGCAATATGACAACAATGTGCTGGGCGGTCCAATCCAGAATCAGCTTTTAATAATGAAATGCTGATATCGAATGAGAATGATGAATAAATACCTCTTACGATGCGATTCTTTATGGATTTTAAAGCGCTGCTGACGTAGATCTGGTGAGCATTCCATATAGGTGACGCATACTCAAGTTTAAGTAGAACCAATGTTATGTATGCAAGCAATTTTACATGTTGAGGAGCACTGCAAATGTTACGTTTCAGAAATTCGAAAGTTTCGTTTGGAGATGATGTGATATTGGTCACATGTACGTGTGCACCAGCTGATTGAGGTCGTGTGATTGTAATGCCTGAAGTACTACTTGAATGAGTTGACAGTCTCAATGAGGGTGTTATCAATTGAGAAACTGACATGGATGTACATTTTTAGGATTTAAAACCACGATCCAGTGGTCACACCTGTTCTTAGCATTAAGTCATTCTGCAATGAAATGAGAATGTTACTGTTATTGATAGATCACTAAAGAACACAGTCATCACAAAACATTCAAATGTGAGAGGAAACATGCAGTGGTTGATCATTCATATATATTGACAATATGAGGTTACATAATACTGAACTCTGGGGGGATGCCTGATGTTACTGGAAGAAATTTTGAAGCAGTACTGTTAATAATGACCGATGGTGATTTATTACAAAAGTATTCTTTCATCCATATTATGACGTTAGGGTGCAAGTGATCATTGATGCGCTATTTTATCGAATACCTTCGCAAAGTCAAGAAAAATATCTCGGTTACAATGTTACCATCAAGATTTGAGTAGAGATCATGTAGAGTAGAGATCAATGAAGCAAGTTGGGTGTCACACCATAGAGCGTTATAAAAGCCATGTTGTGACAGATGGAAAGTTATTGCTGTCCAAAAAATTCATAAC
This sequence comes from Rhipicephalus appendiculatus, assembly GCA_030522465.1. Classification (NCBI taxonomy): domain Eukaryota; kingdom Metazoa; phylum Arthropoda; class Arachnida; order Ixodida; family Ixodidae; genus Rhipicephalus; species Rhipicephalus appendiculatus. The sequence goes on from JALIZH010026579.1 coordinate 13,286, forward strand.
AAAAGAAATCATGATGTGTTCCATGATTTTGCAAGGGTCACGTACCAGTGATTGATTTTCGGGCGATAGTTTATGGGTGATTGACAGTTACCTGATTTGTAGACTGGAACTACCTTGCTGTTTTTCCACTTGTCTGGAAGAGTGCCTAATGATAATGGTTGTGAGGACAGCAGGTTTAAATACATGGCAGAGATGTACTTGATGTTTTTTAAAAGTTTCGAGGTAATTTTGCCAGCACCAGCTGATGAGGATAACTCATGATTGTCACTCAGTGCAGATATTCCGACTTGTGGAATAATAATATCAGGCATTGAAGGCATGACAGGAAAACAATATCCCCAAAAATGCGTGAGAGGTTCGGTTGTGAAAACATACGAAAAGCTAAATTAAACATATTGGCACAATCTAGGTCACATATTATGCGGTGAAGCATTGTCGGTGTGGCTTGTAAGCGCAGTCAAATACTTTGCCTTGTTTAATTTGCAGTGCGTAATCTATGTCTTGCATAAGATTTCTCTAGATGCAAAGAACATATTCAAGTGTGCTCTGATTAGTTTCTTTGGCTCCAAGCAACATTTACACAAAACTTTGCCGGCTTCACTCATCAACTTTGTTGCGCAGGGAAGATTTACTTACGTGCACACTATGCATGTGACCACACTGCAAATTAAAAATTGTCCACAGTACTAATTAAACAATACTAATCTTGCAGTTCCTGCAAGTCCGTTTCTCTCAGAAACATATTAAAAGTTTTTCATGAAATAGCTAGTGCTGCAAAACTTTTGTCCTTTCTCTTGAGTTTTAGAACTGTTGACATGCATTTAACTTTCTGGCAAGAGTGGTATCTCAAGCTTTCTTTCAATTATAGAAACCATACTTTTCAGATGTAGTGCACCTGCTCTTATACTTGACTCTGAAATGAATAACTCCCACAGTTCGTGAGGAGCACTTGTCTGGACTGTGCTTGGTAGCACACACTGCAGGTGTACTTCTGAGGAGGGAATCAAACAGTGCTGTTGATGAAATAGAAGGCAACAGACATGTATATTGTGTCTGTCATTTAAACCTCATTTTTTTCTTTATGGTGCTGTTCAATTTCTTCCTCGCAAAGAAATTGCATGGCTTAATTCAGTGCATGTAAATGCAGCAAAGCCCAATCTATTATTTTCGTACGGCAGGCAGGGCTGCAAAAAAGAGCTTGACTGAAGACGAAGACGCAGGATATTTTGGCCCTATTGTGCATCAGAAGATGCTCAGCGTAGACACGTGCTAAAAAATGATTGGAGAGATTAGTCAAAATAATAGGAAATAATTGGCATAAATGCAGTATTGTGTCTCACCTTGGTGCTGGCTTTTATCTGTTTCTCTGTTGATGCAACCACATAATTCTGCTCAACGTGGAAAAAAAAAAACCCCGCTAGCAATTTGTCACCTGAGCCGTAATCCCTCCAGGGCTTGTTTCATCGTACTTTTACAGTACTGCGGAAAGTTAGTTTTTCCTTCCTGTGTTGCATAAAACATGGCAAGAACTGTACATGCACTGCGCATGCACCCCTGGCATCAACAAAACCACACAGGAAATAAAAGGTATGAATATCAGTTTATTTTAAGGCACACAAGAATGTCACATTCTATTTTGAAGCTGACAGGTAAGAGATCGAGGAAACCAACTTTTTTTCATACATACCGTGGACGAATTACAAAATTTATTGTATCTACAAACTCGTTCAGCAAGAATGCCAGAGTGTTGGTGTGTCAGCGATTTGTGCAGCATGGTAAACAAATATTGGAATAAGACACATTGAAGGCTGGCTCGTTACAAGCCACTTGGTGGTTGTTTTCCAGGAACACATGCTTTCTTAGCACCTTTGACATACCAAGAATGTAATTTCAGACAAGGCACCCAGCATGTTAGGCTTTAAATGTACGAGTGTTTTTTAGGTGCATTGAGGTCCTCTTCATGGAGTAGACGACAATAAACCTATCTGCAATAACATACAGTGTCAGTCATATTTTAAATGCCAATGCACCTCCTCCTTCTACCTGCAGCGATGTGAAGCACGATAAAATTAAGGCGTATCTTTCACTTTCAGTTCAATACATGTGGTAATTCAGCTTTCATAATAGAGTTGTCATAAGACATTGATTTCATATATTAAGCACTCTCGTGCAAAGCAAATAGAAGTAGAAATGGGCCGAGCACGCAGCACTGAGACTCTCCAGTTACTCAACAGGAGGCACACATGTGGAACAAAATGTCACGTGTGCAATTTAATGACACCCTTTTTTTTTTGTTGGAAAGTCATGCATGCAACTATCAGCCACCCATTTTTTTTTGCTGTTGGTAGGCTAATACTCTTCATAGAAATATGGTGGCCAGAGGTAAGGTCGGGCTAATATTACTATATTGCGTGCAACGTTAGAACTTAGTGGGATTTCCTCCTCAAAGGCACATGGGTATGAGCCTGAATCAGCGCTCATGCACTTTGGCTGACGTAATTTCTTTCTTAAAGGGAGAATCTAGCTTGTCATCGTGCTTTTCGTCGTTGTGTTGACACACTCTCTCTTTCTCACAATTTTTTATACAGCTTACAAAATTGCCCACCTTGCATGATGCACGCATGTCACAGCACACCAGCCATCAACTGCAAATTACCTGTCCTCTAACATGAACCATAACACTTCAAGCGCCATTTATTTTTTGAGCTGCCAGAGACTAGGATGACCTGCCCCACCATGCTGTTGCCTTAACATGTAATACCGCATTTCTGGATATTGTGCATACTGTAATGCCCTTCGGCCTCTGCAATGCTCCCGCAACATTCGAGCGAATGATTGACACCATTCTGTATCGCACCATAACACCTGCTTTTATTGTACTAACATGCTAGCCACCCCTTAAGAAGAGGATGGCCGGTGACTCTGCCACCCGACTCATGAGCGGGACTATTTCTTTAGCAGTGGAGGATATCAGCAGTCATGCTTCAGGCATCTGGGCCGGTCCTCTACTGCCTTCTGAAGTTGTATGGGACAATATATTGAGGTAGCAGGGAAGTCGCATGGTGCTGCGACAAGAGCTGCACGAGTCCTCGATGTGGCCCGCTACAGTGGGGGGCGTGCAGATTCAGATGTGACCTGTTCATGCAAGTTTAGACGTGACTGGTCTTAAGGATTTTTCGCATTCTTTGTAAGGTACTCCATGTGGTCACCTTTTGTTGAAACAACCGCAGAACAAAAACTCTACACTTGAGTCCAGATTTTAGTCATTGTGGAGATCGGTATAGATACGTTTTTCAATCATCATGCCAAATACATGTCAGAAATGATCCATATGAGATATGGGAAAGGCCTTTTTTCAACCTCTGTTCAACCCCCCCCTCCCACCCGATTTTGAACTTTTTTGCTGTCCCAGCCCCCCGCGGGACCAAACTTGCATTTGCGACCTGGTACTTGATGGGTGTTTGAGACCCCTGCTGTAAACAATGCCTATTGCAGTCAACAAACCTTCTTACGGTGCATAACTTTCCAATGGCTTGAAGGTCTTTCGACAGCACTAGTTCGAACACATATAACTGAGTTTCTTATGTTTCAGCGCAAGGAGACACGAACACGAGAGAGAAGACACGAGGACACAGCGCCGTGTCCTCGTGTCTTCTCTCTCGTGTTCGTGTCTCCTTGCGCTGAAACATAAGAAATGCAGTACCAACTAGCCCACCAGTCGGTTTTTTTATAACTGAGATGGCTCGTTCGGTGCATTGGTCAAGCAGGGAGGTTCCTAAACGTATATGGTTACAGGAACATCGGCAAAAAGTTAAAAATGTGGGTAGGGACGTTTCTTTGACTTCTCATAATTAGAAATATGGTTGCCAGCCCCTGTTCAAGAAAACATGAGTTCTTGTGGCTCACCCTCATGATGGCACCAGGAACCTTCAATATTTTTATCAGTAAAGAACTGTTACCTGGCATTATAGGGGGTATGCACTCGACGTCATCCGCGAGGATCGCTAGCGTCGGGGTCGCCATTTTGCAGGTCCGTGCGCTCGCCGCATGCGCATAAAACTCGCTGCACGCGCTGTGTCCGAGATCCGTACGGCAACTTGGATGTCTAGAGACCTCCGGAACACCCCCCTGCACGCCGAAGCACGACAGCAAGACGGCGCGTACGAGCGGACCTTCAAAATGGCGCGGTGATGGTGTTGCCCCCCTTGCGGATCGAGGCTCAGTGCATACCCCCTATTGGCATGTACCGTGCCTCTCTTTTTTTTATGGTCTCACTGTACTTTCATGCTTCACTTCTTGGTTATTTGTTTCTAACATAAGCATGTTGTTTTAATCTTGGGTGTAGGCAACATATTTGGGAGTTGTGATGAATTTCGGTTGGATGTCAGCGCCAGTCCTTGTCTCACCTGCGTTGCTGTGTCTACTTTAACGCTGGGCAGTTTTAAGTATGGAATACCAACTAGCCCACTCCCATACGTTGCTCCGTGCTGAGAACCCATGGGGTGCGAGCCGCGTGCTCTTACGTACTAGTGATGGCGGCGCAGTCGAACGTATTTTCGCGTAGAACTATCGATCGTGCACCCATGGAGTCTTGAGCATGTGCTGACTAATACGTGTGTCACATGGGCACTCTCTACCGAAGTCAAATTTCTGGGCCGTAATTGACTCCGCATCTAGCACAATTAAGTAAATCGCGATCATGAAACTTGGACTCGATCGCCATCGAAATTACATCGTGTCATGCCCATACTACGAAATCGGGGATGGCCAGCGGTTTTTCTAAACGACGAAGTGGTTTAAGTACCGTGCATTTAACAGCTCAACCACGGCGAGTTCGATCGAACAAATAGCGCAAAAACCAGAGCAGGTTGCCGAACGAGTAAGAACGGCCGCGCAAACCGCAAAACTATCTTCCCTAGAAACGAGCACAGCAAAACTAGCACAACGTACGGACTACCACAATGTTACCACCCCACACGCACCACATGAAAATGAATATCACGGATCTCAAAGAGCACTGAAATAGGTTCGCGAAAGTCCTAGACATCGTAGATGCAAGAAAATTCGACAGCGAGAAGAGAAGGCGAAAGGAAAGAGCGTCAACCAAAACTGTTGTTTTCTCCGCGGCTCATCAAAAACTGAAGTACTTTCATAAAGCCGCGGAGCAAACAACAGCGTTTTGGTTGACGCTCTGTTCTTTCGCCTTCTCTTCTCGTTGGTTTGCGTCGTCGAATTTTCTTGTAACATGCACCAACTAGCCCAACAAGTTTTACTATCGTAGATGCAGCGGCCGTGGTAGTGATCACGCAAGCTCAGGCGAACCAGGAAGGACGGCGAACCACAGTACCAGTTCCAAACGCGAACACAATCGAACTATTCGCGTTTAAAAAGCACCCGGGCAATGACAAGCACAATCACAGTGTCCGCGCCCACCACATGAACACCGCGCCGATCACAAACTCGCAAAAAAAACATGCCTTCATAAAAAAGCGTCCATAGGTTGCCTGAACCGGCGTTGTAAACTTCCAACGAAAAGCCGCAAATGTTTCACAGATCCAAGCCAAGTTGGGTGAAAATAGCGTTTCGTTATTTTCACCGGGTCAGAATAAGCTTTCGCTATTCTCACCGGGTCGGAGCAGCGCCGGCCTGGGAGGAGCGTTGCCTGAGAGAGCCGGCTAGCTCTTGCAGGCGCTACAGGCGCTGCGCCGTGCTCCCGACCGGGCTGCAGAAATTAGGCGCCTTTTTCGTTCTTCGAACCACAACCACCACCAGCAGTTGTCGAGACACGTTTCATGGCTGTGGACGTTGTCGCGCCAACTTTTTTTCCGGCAGCGTTTAGCCGTACGCAGCACGCAAGAGATTAGTACGCTTTTTAGTGCCTGAGCCATGCCGCAACATCGGCAAAATCACTGCTACGCACCTGGTGCCAATACAGGCTACGTGTACGTCAAGGGTGGGCCGAATCTGTCGTTGTTTGGGGTCCCGAAGGATCAGTGCAAGCGTAAAGATTGAGAATTAAGAACCTGCACAGAGCGGACAAGCCCCTGGAAGACAGCGCAGTGTGCGGGCTTCATTTCGAGCCACGTTATGTGCTTAGAGACTATGTGCACAATATCGAGGGAAAAGAAGTGCGGGTACCTCGTGGGCAGGACCGTAAATGGAGAGGGGTTGAGGGGGGTCTGACACCCCCCGAAATTTTTTAATGCGTTATCTTTTCGGGTGGTACTAAAGTATTTACACGCCTTTACATCGACCACCAGTGGCCGAAGTTTGCCGTTCTACACAAAAATACCCCTCGAAAAAGATTCCTGGGTACGGCCTTGCTCGTGGCCGCACCCATTCTCCGCGCCTATGCTGTGTCGACGATCCTTCCCAATCTGCCAACGCATCTTAGTAAGGAGCCTACGCAAGAGAGGACCGTTCGTATAAGGAAGAGATATGAAACTTCAGACGGACAGTGAAATCCCGAATTCTGTCCTTCCGACAATGCGGTGTCTGCCGTTTGCTCACACCGACGACGCTGTTGATGCAGGCTGTGAATGATGCCCAAAAGCGTCTACATCTTCACTATCTGATGATATAACTCGGTTTTATTTCTTAGAAGTGCCCTCACCCTACTGCAGTGGCGTAGCCAAGGGGTGGCACACCAGGCCCGTGCCTCCCCCCCCCCCTTCCCCCGAAAAAAAAATTCTACGTATGTCCCTGCCATACTGGAGCAAGCACAATTTTCCTGACCCCGTCGGTGTCGTATACTGCGCGGCCGTGTTGACCGCTAATGCCGAAGTGCTCTCCGAGAAAGTGGTTGCAGTGTGCCCGCTGCTACCCTCACAGCAAAAGTAATTTTTTTTACGTTGTCACACGTCTTCATTTTGATGTGAAAGGACTGAACAGTGACAAAGCAGGAAAGCGGCAGAGGGCCAAGAAGCTGAAGGTGAGTCGTTAAACATGAAGTGAATAAAGTGCATCAATGGCTGGATGTTGTACTTCAGTTCTTGCAAATAAGAGCTTCGTGTCAGAAACACGAGCTTCGTGTGTATCTTAATTTCGTTTACCATTATGGCACTGTAAATATACATAACAGACGTGTAACTGCATAATGATGGTTAATAATAACCCCCACAAAACTACTGTCTCGGTCATGTGCAACAACCAAAGTGGAACGAAAAATATTTAAAGGGGTACTGACACAAAATTTCGCGGCTGAGACAGCCTGCGGGTTCGATTCCCGTGAACATGTGTACATCATCTGCAAAATATCAACAGCGAATATAGCTTGGAAGGTATTTTAAATTAATTTTGAAGTTTGCGTGAGCGATCGACTCCCTCGCGCTCCTGACACCATCAGAGGGGGACCCTCGGTGACCCCCCTACTTCCCTCACGTGACCACGCTGCAACAAGTTGTGATGACGTCATAGCGGCCATTTTCTTTTGCCGCGTTTGTTCCAGCGGTCTATACTTCTTGGCGGCTGGTCGCGAGTCCGTGGCCGCGGCGCACGCGTTGAAAGTTTTGTGTTTGGCGACACTGCTCTCCCGTTTCCTATTCGAAAGGACTTCTTGATGCAGACCATGCGGAAGTGCGTCACAGTTCTGTGTGCTGACGTGATCGAGAGCTGCGCACGCTAGGTGGTGACAGTTGCACCCAGCGGCTTGTCGTTTTTCGAGCTCTCTCTCAAACCGAAACTGAAACTAGTCGGTAATGAGGAGCCTGTAATTAAATATCTGTCGCGCGCTGCAGCAAACGAGGTGCCGTGTTATGACTAACAGGATCCCAGCAACACATTGCAGCAAAAAAAAAAAAACAAAAAAAAACGCGAGGCCAAAGTTTTTTGTGTCAGTACCCCTTTAAGCTACAACTTCATTTTAGCATATCAAAGGCACAAACCCAGCCAGCATACCTGCGTTTTTAAGGAGCGGGCGTGCGCTGTTTTCTAATTCCATGGGGGAAGGCAGGGGCATAATCTTGAAACAAAATCATTTTAGGTTAGGTCTACATGGCATGAAACCGTATATTTTGAAGGGTACATCGTCCTTTTCCGCGAGATGCTACATTGGGGCAAATACGATGTGGCCTAAACAAATATAGTGCTTGTCAAAATATGCAAAGAACTGAAGTGCGCAAAAAAAAAAAGCAAAGCTTTAACTGCATCGCACTAAAAATGAGAAAGGCATCGGTAGCTTTGGCTGCCATCGGACTGACTTTCGGCAAACTCTATCGCAAAAGAACAGGGGAAAAAAGGCGAACTGAGAGCAACACACGCTCTCAATATAGTCAGAGGGCGGCCTATACAAGCAAGTTTATTTTAAATATCAAGGGAACGTGCGTCGCAACTCTAACGTGCGGCTAGCGGCGAGCAGCTTCTGCAAGCGAAGCATCTATTGAGGTTGCCTGTGGCGCCACCTCTCCTATGCGACGCCAACTGCGTCAGAGGAGCCATGGCCTCCGAGATGGCGGGCGCGCGGCGGGTTTCTCTCCGGCCGTCCCAATCGCCGCGCTCCCCAGCAAAAAAACGTACATCGCGTCGCGCGCCCGGCTACCGCGAGATGGCGCATTCACTTGGGATTCCGGCGGCAGCGGAGACCGCGGAAGAAAGCAGAGCGCGCGGGATTACAGCGTGCGCATGTTTTTTTTTTCTTTCTTTTTTTTTTTTCTGCGTACGAGCAAGCATTGCCGCCAGGATCTTCTGGATGCACTGAAGACAAGTATTTTTTTTTCTGTTATTGCATTTATTGTGGTCCAACTTACGGAGAAAAGCACAGCAACTGCTGAATTTTCCTGATATGAATTATTGTAAGGAGGTATCAATTCGTCTGTGGTAGTTTTACTTTTTTTTCGTTACGGTCCGTTTTGTCTCGGCGCGAAATACCTTGATTTGAGAAATATAGAGGGGCGTTCTAGCATTGTTCCTTTCTGGAGACGTGTACGGGTGAAAACTGGGCTAATGTTCGTCGTTGAATCATATTGCCCTCCTATCGCGACACATCGTTTTACTATTTGATCGCGTACGGATATTTATGAGTTGGTCAACCGAAGCACGGTTACGCTCTAGATAACTGAGTGCCCTGGTGATGTCACTGAAGTAAGATGATAAGTAATTTTGCCGGAATATGGTTGAAGGCTTCGATTAGCCGACCTATATTTACTCCACACGTCGTTCACAGTGAAAGTGCCTGAGTTGTCATCGCCTGCTTTTTCGTCATCCGGATTTTGCTTACGTTTTGGTAGCTCAATGGCAATATCAGTATCGTGTTCATTTACTGTGCTCTCGACTGTATCCAAATCAATCAATCGGTTATAAATGAACAAAACGCGCCTGTAACCAGTCCGTGGTCGTCGCAGAACCGGCGACTTTCAGTCTAGACAACGGTCTATAGACGTGTGGCGACCGCCTGCAACCTCCTCCCTGTCTCCTGCGGCGCGACGGGAGGTAGTTGGAAAGGGAAACTGGGGAAGCCTCGTGGCCTCGTGGGCGAGTACGAGGCATTGTGCGCTATGCGAGCGCGGCTTTCGCGCCAGACTTGATGGCGCCGGCGACATCGCGAGGAGAGAGCATGACGATTGCTGATGCCGAGTTTGGTCGGCTCAGTTAGCGTTCCCCTCCAGCGTGCGCGCGACCTTATTTCTTTGTAACGCGCATCATGCCGCCTGTAAAGCATTCCGTAAAGAAGGAAGTTCCTGCAAGTTGTTAATAAAGGAAATATAAACAAAGTGTTCCTAATGAAAAATGTGAGTGCTGCTGTACGTGTGTTTTCATTTCGCTATATGTTGTTACACCGAAGGAAAAAAATGCACAAAGGAAGCAAGCACCGATACCTGCTTTTTGCGATACTGAGCTTCCAAACGCAGGCCTTAAATCTGAGATTACAACATTATCAACATATTTATTGTGGGTTCGGGGCCAGTGGTCGGCCGAAGCCCTCAGAGAACACGTAGGCGAGAAGAAAAATGCGTTTAATTTACGAAGGCCCGGCAACGACTGATCAGTCTTTAGCGGCAGGGCGAGCGCAAGCCCCGGGCGTCATCACGCCCAGCCTCATCATCGTTTTTTTTCTTCTCCTTCGCTAGCGCTCCCATACTATACAGCCCGCAAATTTCGAAGTATAGTAAGTTTCTAGCACATGCGGATCTCTTGCAGAGGCATCGCTTTTCTAAGTGCTCTAATAAAGGCGGCGCAAATCTACAGCAAAAAAAAAAAAAGCCCATTTGAGAATCGATGGGCCCCGGCATTGACTTGGCCTCTCGTACACCTTGACCAGACATTCCCAAATCAGCGCGAGGTTAATCAAAGCGCAAAACCATTTTTTTCTCGCCACATGCAAGCTGCGCCAACAGCGCGGCAGCTTTTCCGATCCCAAGTAAGCGCGCCGCGGTGCGGAGAAAAGAGCGGGCCACGCCCACCTCGGGAAATACGCTCTCTCCGTGCGATTGGGACGGCCGGAGAAAAAACCCGCCGCGCGCCTGCCATCTCGGAGGCCATGGAGGAGCGGCGGAGTAAGCCCACTGCCCTCTTCTAGTACACTGTAGCATGGCGTGCGCCCCGTCCTCCTCCCAAGCTTAGAGCAGACGACGCTATAACGACGCTGCGTTGGCTGCTTGTTCTTGTTAGGGCGTGCGTGAAACGGGTAATGTTAGCCGCGTCTTCTCGGCAGCTACTGAGGTGAATCTTTTTACATGACTCATGAGCAGAAAAATCCACCGTGGTTGACGGCAATAAGAATCCTAGAAAAAAAAAAAGAAAGGTTGGTAATAAATATATGTGGCACGAGCTGTGCTCTCACTTCGTCTTTGCGAAAGCGTGAAGCCTGTGTTCGATAGAAAACCTTCAAGAAAAACTGTTGAGTTTAAAAATGTATTCACCATGAGAGCTTGCGTACGCATCTTAATGGTTTCAAACAATTGTCACATTTGTGCTCTAGAATAGCGTGAAGAAAAGTGGCGCTGTCAATAAAAGGTTTTGAACACAAAGCGAGCACACTTTCATGGATAGGTGAAATTTTACGTGAAGTTGTCTTAACACGTCGGTCACAGGACCCCCGAGATTTTTCGCTAGCTCTACGGCCTCGCACGCACTTTAATAAAAGGTTGATACCAGCGGAATTTACCACTGAGGAAGTAAAACGTGGTTCTAGACAGTCTGAACAGTCTCTTGAACTCACACTCATGGAATATTCCGACGACGTTCCCGTACCAGGGAACACGATTGGCATCTTCACGTACCAACGAGCAGGCGACCAATTAAAACACAACCACCTTCTCGGAGTTACCCTACGAGGGTCGCCGTTGTCGAAATCGTCGTCGCTGTCGAGCAGTTTCATATGCGGCAGCTTCGGAGACAGCTATCGCGGCAATGTTTTCGTAAACAGCACCATCGATACACGCCGCGTCGGCCAACACGTCCTGCACTTGCGTCTTCGTTTTGGCGGTAGCCGCCCCGCAGTAGTGTCGCGGCTGCACCTGCACTTGATGAACCGGTGCTGCGCGCACCCTGCAACGCTTGGCACCACTGCGACACTTTTCGGAACTAGTGCAGGCAGTGCAAGCCAAATCGAAGAGACCTGTAGAGTGACCTAGAATAGGGGGAGTGTCCAAAGCGGCGCGCGAATACATGGGAGGAGTGAGGGCCTTCCGCGGTGAACTCCCACGCCGCGCGCTGCCGTGCCAGACCCGTGGGCTTTCTCCGCGGTGGAAGCCGCGTCAAAGCGGCGAGCGTCTGCTACGCGCCCGATATTTTGGCCGCTAATAGCCAACGTTGCGGTAATATGGGCAAGATTTAATACTGCATCACTGAAACATAACACTGCAGCGACTCACCACACAGAGAACACGTTTGTGGGTTGTGAAACAGGGATTTCATATATTTCTTTCAGCCGCTTTGTCACCGCAATCATCCGCACTTACGCGCCCGTTAGAGGAACGCATTCTGAGCGCACCCATCGTGAGCGAAGGTGCTTAATTTAGTTTCGCGTGGAATGGCGAACGTTAACGTGCTGCAGAAAAGAATAAGCTGGAGATCACAAAGATAGCACGGAGAACGTAGCAGATATATATACGTAGTAAATGGCTATCTCATGCTAACGCGTTTGCACGCTTCATGTCCTTTCTTTTATTTCGCGCGTTCGATTTGTTTTACATGGCTGCCTCCCGCGCTTTGCTATTTCAAGCCTTTTCATGCGAAGCGGTATGTGTCCGCCAGCGTGGCTGCGCTACCAAAAGTAAAAAAAATAACTCGCGTAATTAACTCTCGCGTATCGTTAACCTGGTAAGGTAATATGGCATCACTAACTTGACATGCTCGTGATTTGCGTAACAACTAACGGTAAAAATATGGCGTGTGCGCGCAAAGCCACTTTATTCGGCTAGAAATAATTCTGACGATGCGTGGTCTGATGATATATGTCTCCGTCAGGAAATGAAAACATGGTGATCAGCAATATCGATCTCAAGATGTGGGACTTACCTATACATTTTGAAGTATTGACCGTGATGTATCCGTGACGTCACGCCAGCCGAAGCCGCCGTTATCACCACTGCTTCCTCTCCTTCCCTTCCCCTTAACCCCTCTCGCACAACGCTACATTAAACCGCGCTATCGCAATAAACTTTTTGTCTTGGCCCAGCCACGGCTCCGGCGTGTTCTATCAAATGGCGACGCGGGTGGGCGAAAGCGGGGCGTCAACTCCGTCCGTCATGGCCGCCGCACCCACGGGAGGATACGCCAGCCCGCCGCAGTTCGACGAGACGAGCGACAAGTGGCCCGCGTACCAGGTTCGGCTGGAAGCCTTCTTTGAGGGTAATGGCATCACGGAAGACAACAAGAAGCGGGCCCTGCTGGTGACTGCACTGTCCACCCACACCGTCGACGTACTGAGCGGACGTTGTGCTCCGGATAAGGTGAATGAACTGTCGTATCCCACAAGTGATAGCCTTGCTTAAGCAGCACTTCTCGCCGCAACCGAACGAGATAGCACAGTTTTATAAGTTCTTCACCCGCAATCAGCTGCCCGGCGAACCGGTCAAGGATTTTATCGTGGCGATTCGACAGATAGCGGACACCTGCAATTTTGGTGCTTCGTTGGATAGAATGCTAAGAGATCGCATCGTGTGTGGTCTGCACAACGTCGGAGTGCGTCGGCAGCTACTCGCGAAACCACAGCTGACGAGGAGCGAAGCGGAAGAAATTGCGATATCTACCGAAATGGCCGAGGCCAACGCGCAAGAGATAGTAAGCCCCACCGCTGAGGCAAGTGTGCATGCGCTGGGAGGCCAGTCCTATCGCCCACGAAGCCGGCCACAGATTGTTGCATGCTACCGCTGCGGAGAAAAAGGGCACGGACCCGAGGATTGCCGCTTCCGCTCGGCGTCATGCTTCAAGTGTAAACAACGAGGTCATATCGCTCGAGCCTGTTGCCGCCGTGGGTTCGGGGTGGTACCACCAGAACGCCAAGTACACGCCTTGTCGCGGGAGGAAGACACTGGCACGGACGGCATGTTCGCGCTGGAGGCAGCGGACAGTCACATCGGCCACGTCGGCATTACGCAACCCATCGTGCGCACCTTGGATTGTGGTGGGGTTCCAGTGAACATGCAGCTCGACACAGGCTCGCCGGTTTCGGTCATCACGTGGCCCACATATGAGCGGAACAAAACAGTGTGGCCGAAGCTGCGTGGTTCGCCATTGAAACTCACCTGCTTCCTGGGACGGCTTCCAGTGCGGGGACAACTTCAGCTCAAGGTTTCGTGCGGAAACCGGTCGACGGCTGGATCTTTGCAAGTCCTTGGTTGCTCCGGCCCAAACCTCTGCGGACGCGACCTAATTCAAGCGTTCCACATGCTCGAGGCACCGGTCATGAACGTGAACACGGCAGGTGAGCAACTGCCGTTACTCGGTGCTGACGACGTTAACGTGGACCGGTTGCTAGCAGAATTCGCTGATGTGTTCGCGCCAGGTTTAGGGCTCATAAAAGGGCCCACCGGTACACTTCGAGACGCGAGAAAACGTGGTGCCGAAATTTTGGAAAGCACGCGAAGTTCCGTATGCTTTTCGGCCAAAGGTTGACGCGGAACTGGACCGCCTTTCGGGCGCGGGTATTATTGTACCGGTGCCTCATGCGGAGTGGGCGGCGCCAGTGGTACCGGTAGTGAAACGGAATGGCTGCATCCGCCTTTGCGGCGATTTTAAGCTAACGGTCAACAAAGCCTGTCGCACTGAGCAATATCCGTTGCCACGGGTGGAGGATATCCTGGCTACATTAAATGGCGGTGAAGTTTTTACCACGATAGACTTGCGGGAGGCATACAACCAGCTTCCGTTGGATGAGGAAGCCATGCAACTCACGACCATAAACACGCAGAAGGGACTGTTCAGCTTTACTCGCCTGCCTTTTGGAGTGGCGTCCGCGCCGGCCGTGTTCCAACGGCGTATGGAGACCATCTTGCAGGGACTTCCGGGTGTTCAGGTCTACCTAGACGACGTCATCGTGGCAGAGAAACGCAATGACTGCACCACCCTGCACGAAGTATTCAAGCGTTTCCGGGAATACGGCGTGCGCCTGAACGCAGACAAGTGCAAGTTCCGCCAACCAGAGGTGGATTTTTTGGGGCATCGAATCAGCGCTCGAGGTCTTCAACCAAAGACGGAAAACATAGACGCCATCCTTAAGGTTCAGGCACCACGGAATTCTGCAGAATTAAGGTCCTACCTCGGCATGGTAACATACTACCACAAGTTTCTTCCCAATGCATCGACCGCCATGGCACCCCTATATCAACTACTCCGGAAGGAAGCTAAGTGCAAGTGGGGTACCGCTCAACAGCAGTCATTCAGCAGTGTGAAAGACCTTCTGAAATCCGCAGACTTTCTGGCGCATTTTGACCCACACAAGCCGCTGGTCCTGGAATGCGATGCCTCCCCGGACGGAATCGGCGCAGTGCTTTCACACGATGTCGGGGGCGGGGTACTTCGGCCCATAGGGTTCCGCTCTCGGTTATTGACTGGAGCTGAGAAAAATTACTCGCAGCTGGAGCGTGAAGCCTTGGCACTTGTGTTTGGTGCGTCGAAATTCCGACAATACTTGCTCGGCAATACTTTCACATTGATGACGGACCATAAGCCGCTTGTTGGACTTTTTCACCCAGACAGGCCAGTGCCCATGATGGCCGCGGCGCGAATCCAGCGATGGGCCCTGCTGCTGAGCGCATACGATTACGTCATCAAACACCAGCCCGGGAAACACAATATTCCAGCCGATGCCCTCAGCCGACGATGCCCTCCCCACGTCAGCAACTTCCCAGCCAGAGACGCAGGAAGAAACTGGACGGTGAGTATGTGCTGCTCACGGAGACCCTCAATGATGGTGTCATGTCTGCGGAGCAACTGGGCACTCTCACGGAGCTTGATGACGATTTAGCAAAGGTGCAAAAATGGGTGCAGGAGGGATGGCCAAGAAATTTGGGGCCTAAGGACCAGCACTTGATGCCATACTTCAACCGGAAAGCTGAGATAACGGGGAGTTATGGGCTTCTCTATTGGGGCCATCGAGTGATCGTCCCTAAGAGTGCTCGAGCAGTAATGTTACGTCTGCTGCATGATACTCATCAAGGGATTTGCTCAATGAAGCGGCTAGGGCGCTCCTTGATGTGGTACCCCCGGATCGATAATGACATTGAGCACATGGTTAAGTCCTGCACCAGTTGCATCCAAGCTGCCCCGATGCCCCCAAAGAAACCCCCTGTTGCGTGGCCGGAAACGGATGAGCGTTGGTCGAGGCTGCATATCGATTTTGCGGGGCCGATCGATGGTCACATGCTACTGATTGTGGTGGATTCACATAGTAAGTGGATAGAAGCGATACCCATGAAGAGTTCCACCACACACGCCACCATAGAGGCTCTGCGCGCCTTGTTCAGTACATTCGGGTTGCCCCGGACGCTGGTATCCGATAATGGCCCACAGTTTACGAGTTGGGAATTTAACACCTTCACGAAGCTGAATAACATAGTACACCTCCGAACAGCACCGTATCACCCCCGGTCCAATGGGCTCGCGGAGCGAGCGGTTCGGACTGTGAAGTATTCATTGAAGAAGAATGTACAAGGGTCACTGAAAACCCGCCTGGCTAGGATTTTGCACAGGTACCGCAGGACGCCGCAGGCCGGGGGCCGGACACCAGCGCAACTCCTAATGGGCTACGATCTTCGCTCCAGGCTGGACAGCGCAGTGTCCATTCCGCCCTCACCAGTTGACCGTCCCCCCCTCGATGGGTGGCAGCCCGGGGAGCCAGTCTGGGTGAGGAACTTTGGGCGAGGCGAGCCGTGGACTCCAGCCACCATTACATCGACAGACGGAGCCCGCCTGGTGAATGCCGATGGTCCGGAGGGGGAAACCATTCGGCGCCACAGCGACCAGGTGAAGCCACGGGAGTTGGAGCATGACCAGGGAGAAGCCGGTGACTCTCGGTGCCTCGAAACTGCCGCCGGGGCCGGCGGGGCCCTAGCAGGAGGAACACCGAGGCGAGCGCCAACAAGGAGCGAGATCGCCGGGAGCCCCTCAACTCCGGTGTTGCGTCGCTCGGGCCGGCAACGCAAACCCCCAGACCGTTACTCACCGTAGGGGAAGCGGAATGATGTATCCGTGACGTCACGCCAGCCGAAGCCGCCGTTATCACCACTGCTTCCTCTCCTTCCCTTCCCCTTAACCCCTCTCGCACAACGCTACATTAAACCGCGCTATCGCAATAAACTTTTTGTCTTGGCCCAGCCACGGCTCCGGCGTGTTCTATCAGACCGCATAGGTAAAATACACGAAAAAAAAGTCAAGCTCACAAGGCCCCTACGCAGTCGCCTAAGACGACTCGGAGGCGAAAGCCATGTTCTTTTTCTCCATTCAATGCCTTAATGCTCCCCCCGCCCCCCCTCCGAAAGCTTTCTGCACCTAATGTGGTTTCGCACTGCCCCCAGGATCGAAGGCATTGCGAGGTTTCTGCACGTCACCTTGGGTTTACATGGCCTCCTTGATGAGCCCACGGACCACGGAGGCAATGCGAAGTGCCTTATGGGTGATGACGTCTTCACATGACATCACGCTGAATGACGTCACGATGCCGTCACAAATTTTATCGATATGTGACGTCATCGCGTGATAATTTTTGCATCAATCGTGTTGATGACGCGGGACGCCGGTGGTTAATTTCCGTTTTGATGAGGCATCAAAAGCTTTCGCCTTTAAAAAGACCAGACAAACCAAAGTAAATGAATCGATTACAGTGCCCCATCGTGTACGCCTCACACCATTTTACGAGCGATCGCCCGAAAACAAACGTGATTCTCAGCTCACAGCAGCTGATTACACACGCCCGTTGTACGTACACAAGAGGCTTGCTTTACCTATCAGGCCATGCCTTTATATTTATTAAAGAGATGGCAGACACCCTGTGTCAGTTAATGGGAAAATTTAGAGCTGTGGCAGTACTAGGGAGCTTCAGCACGAAAGCGTGGTGTACGCTATATTGAGCTCATCAGCCAAAAAAACAAAAAAAAAAACGGGAAATTGCAGCCAGGTGCCCAGTTGACGCGCACTCAATTACCGCGGGAACAATTACATTTCATGTAACTACTCCTCTACATTTTTTTGTAGAAGTCTCTGAACCGTGCGATCGCTAACCACCGAGAACTTTGAAAATATCTGAAGTTAAGAATGAGCTGTTTGAAACTGTTTTCATTTCGTATGGTGAATGCTTGAAGCAATGCACGCATCTCGCCAAAATGTTTTATACTGACGTTCAGCGATCCCTGTAGATAGAAGCAAACCCGACGCATGAGTGACCACAGCTGGCTCCCCAAACAACTAGTCTGTCTGTCTATCTATCTATCTATCTATCTATCTATCTATCTATCTATCTATCTATCTATCTATCTATCTATCTATCTATCTATCTATCTATCTATCTATCTATCTATCTATCTATCTATCTATCTATCTATCTATCTCTATCTCTACAGGGTGTCCCAGCTATCTTTAGCCAAGGGTTTAAAAATAGGATTATTTGAGGCAGGCGAGTGAAGTCAGTTGAATATTGCTTACAGCGATCTTGCGCACTACAGGCAATTTTTTGTTTCGTAATTAACGAATTTGTTAATTATGATTAATTTTCTAACTTGATAAATAATGACTTTACGCAAGAAATGAGAGTTCCAAAGTACGAGAGCATCTTCAGAAATCCCCATTGCATTATTTGCGATAAAGAAAAGTTTTACGCGTACCATTTTTCCGTGCTGCAAAGAAAGCCCGCGAAATACAAAAAATACCACGTGACTAGCGCATTCGCGCGCCGCGACCGTTCTGCTCTCAGCCGTGGTTTGAGCGAACAAAATCAGTTGCGGCCACGATCCGCCGGCTCCATTTCAGCAGTAGGCCGATAAGTTGACTGTGGTTTCTTCGCCCGCGCTCGCTAGAACTTTCACAGTCACGCGCGCCAAATGGCTGGCAATGGGCCAAGAAACCGCCGTAAACTTATCGGCCTGCCACTGCAACGGAGCCGGCGAATCGCGGCCGCGGCTGATTTTGTTCGCTCAAACCACGGCTGAAAGCAGCACGGTCGCGGCGCGCGAATGCGCCAGTCACGTGGTATTTTTTGTATTTCGCGGGCTTTCTTTGCAGCACGGAAAAAATGGTACGCTTAAAACATTCTTTATCGCAAATAATGCAATGGGGATTTCTGAAGACGCTCTCGTACTTTGGAACTCTCATTTCTTGCGTAAAGTCATTATTTATCAAGTTAGAAAAATTATTCATAATTAACAAATTCGTTAATTACGAAACAAAAAATTGCCTGTAGTACGCAAGATGGCTGTAAGCAATATTCAACTGACTTCACTCGCCTGCCTCAAATAATTCTATTTTTAAACCCTTAATAAAGATAGCTGGGACACCCTATATATATATATATATATATATATATATATATATATATATATATTGCATTTTCTTCAGTCTAGGTACATAAGTAATCTATATTTGAACAATTTTCTAAAGTGGTTGAAATATTGCACTTTCACATTTTTAAACATCTTACCGTTTACTTTATTATTATTTTTTTGTGCAAACA
>JALIZH010026580.1:0-15241 GCA_030522465.1 Rhipicephalus appendiculatus
CACCAGAGGAAAAGAACGACGAGATTAAACGCTGAACTTTCTGTGAAACGCGGAGCGGGGTTTTGACGGTGTGACACAAGCACCAAAATTTGCCGAGGTAGACCGATTGCGACAAGTACCGGCGTTCTAAAAGGGGAAAATCAAAGTGCTTAGCAGCGTGTATGTTTTGTGTTAGAACTTTTAGAACCGATTCCCAGATATTTCCCTGTATACCGAAAGCATTGTAAGTGACACCTAGTATCTCCATGGTGGGGGACCATTGCAAAGGCAACGGGATGTTAATACGTCCAGCCGGGTTTCTAATGAAGAAATACTGACTTTTTTGACAAATTTAAACGAGCACTGGAAATCTCTCCGAAATAGGAAAAGGCATTCAGGACGTGCTGCAGTGACTGTTCGTTGTGTATGTACAGAGTAATATCATCGGCATAGGCAGTTACTTTAACTTCAGTGCGGCCAGGGAGGGGTAAGCCACGAATCTGTGGATCTCGTTCGATAGCCCTTAAAAAGGGTTCTAATGCCAGGACGAATAAGACGGGGGAGAGAGGACGATCCTGGCGGACTCCTCGTGTAACCTGGAATGGGCGGCTCTCGCGCGAATCTAGGAAAATGGTACTTTCGGAGTTAGCGTACGTAGCACGAATGAGGCGGATGAACTTGGCAGGAAAACCGAATGCTTGTAAGACGTTGAATAAATAGGTATGTTCAACGATACAAACGCCTTTTCCTGATCTAAGGAAACCAGTAACCCCTGGGCGCATCGTCCAGTGGTGTAATGTATTATGTCGCGCGTGAGCCAGGTATGACTATGAATGTCGCGGCCCGGAATGGAACAGATTTGGTGGGGGAGCTAATAGGGGGAAGGAAGAGACGAACTGATGCGACGTACCAGAATGTTAGCAAGGAGTTTGTAATCCGCATTGAGAAGGGTGATGGGGCGCCAATCTTCGGGTCGCGTGGACATTGGGTCTTCTTTGGGGACTAGTGTAATACGGCCTCTGTGAAAAGAGTTTGGGAGGGTAAGATCTCGGAAACACTTACGAATGACGCGTGACATAAATCGGCCAATGATAGGCCAGAACTGTACGTAAAACTCGGCAGGGAGTCCGTCAGGCCCGGGGGCCGAACACTTTTTCATTGCATCTAACGCGTCCTTTACTTCGTCATCCGATGGCGGTGATAGCAGAACGTCATATGCACCGCTGGAGTCATGTGGTAAGTCTTTCAGCAGGGGATGCGAAGAAACGGGTCCTGGATAACTGACACTAGCAACAGATTGAGCCATTGACTGAAAGTGTTGGGTGAATGCGTGGTAGTCGCGCCAACCAGCAGCAGCTGGTGCGGTAGGGTTTAGCGAGCGGGCAGGCGAGCCCGGCGGACGAAGCAGAGGACATGTTCCATTAGGAAAGAGAGAGAGAGAACTCTTTATTGAAAAGCAGAGAATTTAGCCGGCATATGCAAATCGCTGACTTGCTACTCTGCGTGGGGAAGGGGATGGGGGGACTGAAAGTAGGGAGAGAGAAAGAGAGAGGAGGGGAAAGGATATAAGATGTTAAAATAGAATAAAAAATAAGAAAAAAAGCAGGCTCGTTCTTTTGTATATTAGGCGGGAGCGTGCGTTGATAGAGTCTTATTGCGTGGTTTCAAGGTAGAGCTAAAGTTTCTCGAGCTGACCGATACTGTCCAAATACGTGAACAAAAGTTTCATCGTACGCCTCTGTAGCGTGAGGCAGGCTAAAGGGCCCAATACAACGTCAAATGAGAAAGTTCTTTGAGTTATCGAATGCATGTAATGCTCATAGAGCGCACGCTCATCGGCATACGCACGACACTCAAATAAAATATATTCACAGTTTCGATGGAGCCACAGTTGTTGCAACACGGACTCGCTGCTTGACCGAAGCGGTACCGTAAGCTGTTTCCATAGGCGGTGTTTAGACGAAGACGATGGTATAGGGTTTCCAGATGTCGAGGAATTCTGGATGGGACTCTTGTTCTGAGATGCGGGTCGATTTAGTGGAGGAAGGCATAATGATGTGTCGGAAGGTTTCAGAGCCTCTTATTTTCTTCAAAAGCAAGTCTTCTGGCCAGCTGAGAAGCATCCGATTTGGTGAAATATGTTCGCCTATAATTTTGGTGTTGAAGACCTTTGCGTGCTGCTTCATCTGCTTTTTCATTGGCCAGAATACCACAATGAACCGGTATCCATTGAAACGTGATGAAGTGACCTGTGGCAATAGCCAAGTGGTGTAAGTATGCTATGTCGAATGAAACTGGGTGAGAATTAGTTTTCTTTAGGAGGTTGAACAATATTTGTAGTGCTCCCTTGGAGTCGGTGAAAATTACCCATCGGTCCCGCGTTTGGCGCAGGATATAGAGGACAGCTTCTTTGATGCCATGAAGCTCTGCTGTCGTCGCGGATGTCCTGCGCTGTAGCCGATAAGATAGTGTTTGTCTTGTAGAGGGAACATATAGGCCATAGGAGGAGGTCTCCTGAGTGGTTGAGGCGTCAGTATAAATATGAGAGTGCTCAGCATAGTGCTCGGCTATGTGGAGGAGAGTAGTCTGTAGCAGTGCAGTCTGTGACATGCGTCTCTTTGCTCCATTGATGCCAGGTACAAATTGTTTTATAGTTAGAGGCGAAAGTGTCCAGGAGGGAACGTTGGAGGCATTAACTTCTTTGGCTGGCTAATATGAGCAAGCTGAAGCATTTGCACAGCTTGGCCGAGTGCGGAATTGCTGTTGGTTAGATGGACGCGGTACAGGAAATGTTTCTTCCTTGTAAGATATGTCGAAGATGAACACGCATGGTTTCTTGGGTAGAGATGACATCTAGCGGGAGACATCCTGCTTCTGCTACAGTTCCCGATGCTGATGAGCTCTTCGGGAGCCCTAGACATATTCGTAGACAGCTGTTTCGTGTGGCTTCTAAAGTTCTCTTGTTCGCAGGTAATAATCGGTGAAGCACCGGTAGGCAATAGCGCAAGGTGCCTTCAATATATGCTTTCTCGAGCAGTACCATTGAACGGCATGCACATCCCCATCATGTTCCAGCCATGAATTTGAACAATTGTGATGCTGCTACTATTCTAGCTCGAAGTTTTTTCACCCGAGGAGACCAGGAAAGATTTCTGTCGATGATGATTCCCAGAAATCTCTCAGACCGTACATAGGTCAGTGGTCGTCCTTCGAGGAGGAGCGGATACTTGCTCATTTTTTTTCTCGTGAAAGCTATGGCTGTACTTTTTTTCTGATGAAAGGTGCAGACCTCGGGGCGCCAGATACGTAGAGAGGTTCTGTAAAGCTTTTTGAAGTCGCTGTTTGGTGATGTGACGTGAGCCTGAAGCGCTCCAAATACAGATGTCATCGGCGTAAATCGTGATGTGTACTCCTCGCGGCAGTGTCCTTGTTATGTGTACCAGGGTGAGGTTGAAAAGGAGTGGACTGAGCACAGCACCCTGGGGTAGGCCCTTCTCTACTGCATAGAACTGTGTGGGACCGTTAGGAGTGCTCATATATATTTTCCGCTCTTTTAGATAGCTCTCAATCCACTTGTATAGCTTTCCTCCGAGGCCAAGATTGTCTATGGCTGCGAGAATGGCATGGTGAAAGACTGAGTCGAAAGCTGCTTTGATGTCAAGGAAGACGGCTATCGGGATGCGACCAGCGAAGAGATCCTCTTCAAGTGAAGAGACAAGGGCGATCACATTGTCGATAGCTGACCTGCCTTGACGGAACCCGTTCATTTCTTGGGGGAATTCGTTGTGGCTTTCTAGGAACCATGTCAGTCGTTTGTGAATCATTCGCTCCATGAGCTTGCCAACACAACTAAGTAGGGCGATGGGCCGAAAAGAGGCGTAGCTTGTTGGCTGTTTATTAGGTTTCAAAATGGGCACAATTTTCGCCAGCTTCCACTCTGCGGGGACCTCGCCAGACATCCACGAAGAATTATAATATTCTAGGAGTCGTAGCCGGGAGGCGTGGGGTAGCTTTGCGATTGCTTCATAGGTTATTTCGTCATGACCGGGTGATGTGTGCCTGTTTGATTCTCCGATAGCTGTGTTCAATTCCTCGATTGTGAAAGGTAAGTCTAACGCAGGCACTGCCGTCCGTGGGTTGCCGGACTGATAATCTGCGGATGCCTTGGACTTCCATTAGGAAACATCGGTCCATCACTGCGTGCTTTGCGCCTCCCCAGGTTTCTCTGCTGCGCAACGCCGCGATGAGCGCCAGCTTCAACGCCGCCACCAGTGTAAGCGTCAGCGCCCGATGCTTCGCATCTACGCATGGTTTCCTTTAGCGGAAGATGGTGTAATTGTTTTTCTTTTACACTCTCAGTGGGTTGGTTCACAAACGGAATGTGTGCGTGTTTTAATTTTTTAATTTCTTACCGCGAATCGCAGCGATACGCGAGAGTAATCTGCGTCCGTTCGCAACGGTCTCGTATTTTCTCGCGCTCTGCGCATCGTGCAGATGCCATCCGCGTTTCAGCGCTTAAATTGACGGACACTGTCAATTCCAAAGTGTGTTCGGTCAGATTGGAACGCGTAACGTGCGTCTCCCCTCCTTGCATGATTGGAAACGCTGGGCACGCTACGCAAGCAAAGCGCGAGTGCTGTAGAGTCCGACGCGACCAGCGTCCTTTTGCGGGCCCCGGCGACCACCTGGCACCATGCCACGGCTCAGACGGAGGGAAGAACGGACGGACGGACAGACATGGACGAACAGACGGACATGGACGAATGGACGGACATGGACGGACTGATGGACGGATTGATGGACGGACGCACACAGACGGACGTGAGCATGAAACCTTAAAGGCTTTTTGCCTTATTAACCATAAACCAAGATTGAAGGAACTACAAGAAAAAAAATTGGCCGCGTATCTGCGTACTTCGCTGAAAATGTCGTCGAAAGACGATAGTCTTGTGCCGGCCGTACTACTATGTTTTGCATTGCCTCGGACAGCGCCTACTCTACGTTGAATTGGCCGCATCTGGCTGGCGTTGATAAAATAGAGGAGGCGCTGCGCGAGATATGGACGCCATTGAAAAAAATCACGCCATATCCACGAAGTCAATGTCTCAATGATGATGAGTGGGTGAAGCTCGATCGTTTTCATCCATGGCAGAAAGAGAATGTGTGGTCTGGAACGCGCTTATACTTCATGGTCATCAGCGTCATCGTGATCGTTATCACGTATAGTGGGTACATTCCACTATACTTGAACGCGCTTATGCTTCATCGTTATCACGTGTAGTGGGTACATTCCACTATACTGGAACGCGTTATACTTCTTCGTTATCACGTGTAGTGGGTACATTCCACTATACTGCGTCATTGTCACCTTTATCACGCGGAGTGGGTACATTCCACTACACGTGGCTACCTACCTACCTACCTACCTACCTACCTACCTACTAATACTACTACTACAGAGGAGGGACAGACCGACATCCTAAGGAGCTTCGCCCCTGAAATCACGCCATATCCACGAAGTGAATGATGTCATCGTCATCGTTATCACGTGTAGTGGGTACATTCCACTATACTGGAACGCGCTTATACTTCATCGTTATCACGTGTAGTGGGTACATTCCACTATACTGCGTCATCGTCATCTTTATCACGTGGAGTGGGTACATTCCACGATACGTGGCTATCTACCTCCCTACCTACTACTACTACGACAACTACTGAGGAGGGACAGACCCACGCCCTTAGGAGCTTCGCCCCTAAAACATGAGCTGGTGCTTAACCAAGGGCATTACACCGTAACCAAGGGCCACTGCCAGCGGCAGCACCTAATCGTCGGCACAGGGCTTTTTCGTGCAAAGCGCCGCAGTTCGTGCACAGCGTCGGATTTTCAGCGCAGCCTAAAAAACACTAGGGTCTTTAGAATTGCGTACATGTGTATTTTCAAATAAAAGAACACACGAGCTGACACTTACATATTAATGTTGCGCCTCAGGTATGCGTAGTATTTGCTCTTTGATCGAATATGTTCACAGTATGAATGCAAACACTAGTTCAAGATGGCTGGGCGTTCAGAAAGTGGTTAAACTTTGGCCGAGTAGCTGATTCGGGTCACGGACAGACAGACAGCCAGACCAAAATTTTTGGGTTGAAGTATCCGAAGAAAGACTATCTTCTTTAAAAAAATTGGACAATATGTATGCAGTTTCACTCAACGTGAAAGCTGTAGGAAGTGCGAATCAGTGATGAGGCTGCTGAGTGGATGATGGTACGGACTATTACAGAAATATACAGGGTTCTCGAGAGCCCCAGGATGTACGTGCGCCTGGCGCATCTCCTGGAGGCCAATATTTTTACAATGGAGAGGTGGAAAACGCAACCTTAGAAAGCAGATTGTGGGCCTCGATCGCAGCATAGAGGAGCATTGCATGGGGCTCAATAGACAACAGAGGAGCGAAGTCTGCTGGGCAGCAGACGGCTGGATGCACAGTTGTGTGTTTGTGGGGGGGGGGGGGGGAATCGGTGCTTCAACACCTGTTCTATGATAAACAAACCAAGAATAAAAACAGGCTAGCCATAGATAGATTAATACATAATCAAAAGGACTAAGGGCGATCCGGTTGGGTTGCCCCCTCCTCTTTTTATCTTCCGGTCACGTCTCCCGGTCGTGAATGATGAAATGCAGGGAAGCCTTCACTACGAGGGGGAGGACGCCCCAAAGCTTGGCGATCTGTTCTCAGAGACGGATGTCTAAGAGGTCCTCCACAATCTCAAAGCCACCCGGAAAACTAGGACGGCGATCATCAATGTGGGGCAGACCAAATGACAATCATTACCGCTTGGACACAGAGGCACCCCCCAAGGGGATGTGATCTCCCCCCGACTGCTTAACATTCAGATGCACGTGCTCTCAAAGTTTCTGCCCGCTGTTCCAAATGTGGGACACGCGTTGTATGCCGACGACAATACGATCTGGTGCCCGGGAGGCTAGGGGAGGCGGCCGGGGACCAAGCATTCTAGAAGGTCTTGGAGGTGACCGAATCCTTCCTGGTGGGCACGAGTCTCCGACTTTCCACGGCGAAGGCAGTCCATGTTATACAGAATGGCAAGGCAGTGAGTTAGGGTGACTGTGCCGCTCGTTCCGATCCCCATAGACGTTTACACGTGGGACGGCTAGAAGATCCCCAGGGTGATTCCGGTCATAATTCTCGGACTATTGCTGTATTCCGGGGCTTTAATGCCAAAAAAAATTACACCATCTCCCGCTAAAGGGAACCATGTGTAGATGCGAAGCAGCGGGCGCTAACGCTTACACTGGCGGCGGCGTTGACGCTGGCGCTCATCGCAGCATTGCGGAGGAGAGAAAACTGGGGAGGCGCAAAGCACGCAGTGATGAAGCAGTGTTTCCTACTGGAACATGCCAATCGCTGCTAATGGGCAATGAGTGACAGAAGACTCCGACTGGACACAGAGACCCGCAGTCCGCTTTTAGTTAACGCGCACGCTGCGAATTTTTATTGTTCAACAACGTACAGGAGAAATCTCCCACCAGCACCACTTTGCAGGTCAAGATCCAGTGCCATATATACGGGGTGGCCAGTGAACG
The DNA here is from genome assembly GCA_030522465.1 of Rhipicephalus appendiculatus. Taxonomy (NCBI): domain Eukaryota; kingdom Metazoa; phylum Arthropoda; class Arachnida; order Ixodida; family Ixodidae; genus Rhipicephalus; species Rhipicephalus appendiculatus. The sequence continues at coordinate 7,583 of JALIZH010026580.1, forward strand.
GTTGTGCAGCGCGAGCAGTCGGTTTTTTCAACCAAGAAACTCGCTAGCAGACGCTGCCTGCGTTGGCGTCGCGAGGCGAGAGAGAGGAGGGGGGAGCATAGGAGAGGAGAGAGAGAGGAGGGGACGCGCATGCGCAGTGGGAGTGTGGACGCCACGGGCAGGGATGCCCAGAGGAGAGAGGGGGGAGCGTAGGAGGGGAGAAAGGAAGGGAGGCGCATGCGCAGTGAGGGTGTGGTTGCCGCGGGGAGGGATGCCTAGAGGAGAGAGAGGGGGAGAGGAGGTTTTTTATTTTTATTTTTTTGAGAGGGTTTGCGCATGCGCAGTAAGGGTGACCACGCGGCACACCACCACCACCACCGGATTAAGCTTCGCCATAAGATGCTTCACATCTAAAAAATCTGCGCATGTGACTTCCTAGACCTGACAATATTGTGGGCATTTATGAAGTACTTCTTCATCACCTGTGCATGATCATCATCACATCGTGTGCTTCATCTTCATCACTTGGCTCCTACTTTATACTTTTCCAAACTTCTCCCACCTGCTTTTCTTTTTGTTAATTTAAATTAAGTTCATCGCTTCATTGCTTTCTTCCAGTTCATTGTTACACTCCATTAATAATTTCTTCCTGTTGTATTCTTATTTCTTTTAAATAGACCAAATTTAAACTTTCGTAAATAATTTTACAAAACTATCCGGTTCTTGGCCAATCCCCCAGCGTGGGTGTGCGCCACAGATTCAAGGATCTACTCTACTCTACTCTACATCTAGATATTGTTCTGTGCCTCCGATGTGACTGGTTCACTTCGTCTTCAAGGGGTATTAAAGGCGTGTAACGTTCCACGTCGCAAGTGGTGGAGGGTGCTTCTCGATTTCCTGTCCCCTACTCACCCGCTTTACCTCATGGAGCTTCGCTCAGGTCGCCGTTTGGGCCAGTTGGCTGCCAGCATGTCGCTAGACGACCATTCAGGCACTTCTTCATCTGCCACCCCACCTGCGACTGTCGCAGCTCCTTCACTTTGGATCGTCAGCGGACCCCAGCGCGATCCCGATCTTTTCGCTGGACTTTTCGATCCGCACAAGCTCCGCCACGTCTCCTTGGTTTTTTAACCACCAGATCGACTATCCCCGACTGGAGCGCTTTCAAAGAGCATCTCCGACAAGTATTTGGTACCCGGCGGTCTATCTGCCCTCGCGAAGAAGACTCTTGACACTCACAAACAACAACTCGGCGAGTCTTATACCTCGTATATGAGGATGTTCTCTCGCTTTGTCGACGGGTCAGCGCTTCCATGGCCGAGTCAGACAAAGTGCGTCATCTACTAAAAGGCATCCGGGACTGTCGCGTTGAGTGCTTTGGTCGTAAAGGACCCGACTACCGTCGCTGATATTGTAGCTACGTGCCGGCGCCTGGACGAGCTCGAATCCGCACGGTTGCAGCCGGACACCCCTAACAACAACCCTACTGCCGATTCCTCGTTGCGCGCGGTGATTCGCGCAATCATACGAGAAGGACTGTAGTCGCTCGAGTTTCCAACAGGTACGTTTCCTTCTGCCACGTCCAGTACCAGTTTGCGTGACGTCGTTAAGGAGGAGTTTGTGGCTATGACTGGTGCCGCGTACACAGAGCCTATCGTCCCTAGGCCCCCACCAACTTACGCGCAAGTCGCCGCAGTTACTCCAGCTGTAGTTCCATCGCTGCCACCGAGGCCGACGCCAGCACACGTTGCTTCCATTGCTCCCAGCACACCTAACCAGCCTTACTATACACCATGGCGCCCAACGCGACCTACCTGCTACTATTTTGGTTATCATGGCCACATCGCATGCTTCTGTCGCAAGAATCAGCAAGATGAGCGTTGCGGGTTTCACGCATATGAACGGGACGACTGCCACTGGGACGCCTTTCCAGCGCCGTCCTATAGTACGTTTGAAGGCCGCTCTCCCTATCCACCTGCAACGTCCGAGACGGCTCCTAGCTATCGTGGTGCCAGGCGTCGCTGGCAGTCACCCCTTCGTCGCTCTACGTCGCCACTTTGACCAGCCTCCCCAATTCACCGAACGTCGCCCGGAAAACTAAGTTATGCAGCTTTTTGGAGGAAAAGCTGCATCTTGCGAAATTAGAGAAATTCCTCCAGCGCGTCCCCGTAACATGATATCTGTTTTGGTAGAAGGCATTGAAGTGGAAGCAATAATAGACACTGGTGCTTGTCAGTTATTAGATGTGAAGCATCTTATGGCAAAGCTTAATCCGGTGGTGGTGGTGGTGGTGGTGGTGTGCCGCGTGCCCCTCCCTTACTGCACATGCGCAAACCCCTTAAAAAAACCTCCTTTCCCCCTCTCTCTCCTCTAGGCATCCCTTCCCGCGGCAACCACACCCTCACTGCGCATGCGCCTCCCCTCCCTCTCTCCCTCCTACGCTCCCCCTCTCTCATCTACGCATCCCTGCCCGCGGCGTCCACACTCCCACTGCGCATGCGCGTCCCCCCCTCTTTCTCCTACGCTCCCTCCTCTCTCCTCTAGGCATCCCTGCCCGCGGCGTCCACACTCCCCACTGCACATGCGCGTCCCCTCCTCTCTCTCCTCTCCTACGCTCCCCCCTATCGCCTCGCGACGCGACGCCGACGCAGGCAGCGTCTGCTAGTTTCTTGGTTGAAAAAACCGACTGCTCGCGCTGCACAACCGTTCACTGGCCACTCCGTATATATGGCAATGGATTTTGACCTGCAAGGTGGTGCCGGTGGGAGATTTCTCCTGTGAGTTGTTGAACAATAAAAATTCGCAGCGTGCGCGTTAACAAAAGCGGACTGCGGGTCTCTGTGTCCAGTCGGAGTCTTCCGTCTCTCATTGCCCATTAGCAGCCATCGCCATGTTCCAGTAGGAAACATTGTTCCATCACTGCGTGCTTTGCGCCTCCCAGTTTTCTCTCCTGCGCGACGCTGCGATGAGCGAAAGCGTCAACGCCACCGCCAGTCTAAGCATTAGCGCCGGCTGCTTCGCATCTACACATGGTTCCCTTTAGCGGGAGATGGTGTAATTTTTCACCGTGATTTCTGTTCGCGTCTCCGGAAAGTTAATACTCCCTACGACGGACCTACGTTCCACGCCGCTCAAGGGGACGCCATTCGACCTTCCGCAATGTGCAGCGTTCGTCTCTATATTGATGGTCTTCTGCATTATGTACAATTCGCAGTGCTTAGTTCGTGTTCCCAGCAGCTCATATTACGATGGGATTTTCTTTCAACGGCGTCCGCTTCTCTCTGCTGCCGGCAACGTGTTCTACACATGAACGATACCGCCTATTCGCTTCAGGCCGATGACGCACCACTTTCTTTTTTGCTGCAGAAGACACCAAGTTACCTCCACACAGCCAGCAAATTGTTACAATCACGTTTAACGTCATCGACAATAGTGACGTGCTTGTACAACCATCCGCACACTGGCTCACCAGAGGGATAGCCTTCGAATCAAGGCTGGTCCGTTTCAACGATGGCTCCGCATTCGTTTGCGCAACAAACCTGACATCCGAAAACATTCTGGTTCCTGAAGGCATAACGTTGGCTTCCGTCGCTACATCAGAGACCCTCTCTCTGGTTACCGTTCAAGAGGCTACCCAGAAAATCACTCTGTTGGGCGTTCCATATGGATCTCCACCCTTAAAGTTGCTATCAGCTCCGACCTCACCCCGTCGCAGACACAGCAGTTTCTCGCCTTGCTGACGAAGCATGAAGTGTCGTTTGACGTTCATTCCTCTGTATTGGGACAGACATGCGTCACCACGCATCGGATCGAGACAGATGGTACGTCCATCGTTCGTCGCCGACCACATCGCGTTTCTCTAGCCGAGCGGAAGGTCATCGAAGAAAACGTTGACGACATGGTGCAACGGAACATAATACGCCCCTCTGCTAGTCCTTGGTCATCTCCTGTCGTCTTAGTTCGGAAAAAAGACGGCTCTGTGCGGTTCTGCTTTGATTACCGGGCGCTAAACAAGATCACGCGCAATGATGTATACCCTATGCCACGTATAGACGACGCCTTGGATTCGCTACAAAGGGCCGAGTACTTCTCTAGTCTAGATCTACGTTCGGGATACTGGCAGATACCGATGCATGCGGACGTTAAAAAAAACGGCGTTTTCAACACCAGATGGGCTTTACGAGTTCAATGTAATGCCCTTCGGCCTCTGCAATGCTCCTGCCACATTCGAGCGAATGATTGACCCCATTCTGCGTGGCCTGAAGTGGAAGACTTGCCTGTACTATTTGGACGACATCGTTGTTTTCTCGTCAACTTTCTCTCAACACCTACAAGTTTGAACGAAGTACTGACGTGCCTTGCCAACGCTGGCCTTCAGCTGAACACGAAAAAGTGCCGTTTCGCCAGTAAGTCAATTAAGGTCTTAGGCCACATTGTGAGTAAAGACGGCATTCGTCCTGATCCCGATAAGGTTTCGGCGGTTCTTCACTTTCGTCGTCCCGAAAGGACCAAAGACATACGCAGTTTCCTTGGACTGGCTTCTACTTCTGCCGATCCATACGGGACTTTGCCGCAATAGCGGCCCCTTTGCACAAATTGCTCGGTTCCGGTGTTCGCCTTCAGTGGTCTCCCGACTGCGAAGCAGCGTTTAGCCATCTGAAAAATGCCCTCACATCTGAACCAGTACTTCGCCATTTCGACGAAACAGCACCGACACTCCTGTATACTGACGCTGGTGCTCACGGCATCGGTGGTATTCTGCTACAGCGAGATGAGTCATCACGTGAGAGGGTCGTCGTGTATGCAAGCCGCGTACTGACCACACTCTAAGAAATAATCGAGTAAGAAGGGTGTCTTTTTTGCTACACAACTATAATCGTCATCTACCCCGCGTACTTTCCTGGCGTTATCACTGCCGTGCCGGCACTTCCCGGTCGCGAACACAACGCGCGTTATCAGCGTGACACAGCATTCTTGATAGGAATGTGCCGAGAGCAGGGTTTTCAATAGAGGAAACGTGAGCAAGCCAGATGACGATTATTGTTCTGGAGCAGAAATACTCCCAAAATACTCGACTTCTTCTTAGACTGCAGCGCCAAGAAGAATTACACCATCCCTGTGCAGGAGTGTCTAGCTGTCGTTTGGTCGGTGCAGAAGTTTGGACCTTATCTACATGGCCGTCATTTTACCATTGTTACAGACTACCACGCCTTATGGGGGCTTTCCACACTCAAGAACTTACCAGGACGCCTTGTTCACTGGATTGTACGTCTGCAAGAATACGACTTCACTATTATCTACAAGTGCCGTAGGAAGCACCAGGACGCAGATGCGCTTTCTCGCTGCCCACTTCCTACGGCACCGTGCAATGGTTCCACTGCTAACTTCAACGATGAACGCTCAGATGGCCCTTCCGCATCTGTTTAGTCCTTGGTCGCTATTGATCAGATTCCTCCCGACGATCACGGCTCGATCATAACGCACCAACTCGCTGACTCTCACTGTAGACGCATAATAGATCGTCTTCAGAGAAATTCGCGGCCGCCAAATGCCCGCCTTCGTCGACAGCTGACGCAGTTCAAGCTCTACAAGCGCGTTCTTTACTGTCACATCTATCACCCTGACGGCCAACGCTGGGTACCCGTTCTGCCTCGCTTTCTTCGAGCTGATATTCTCAAGGCTTGCCACGATGGCATGACTGCTGGCCACCTTGGTTTCAGAAAACGTACTACCGCATTAAAGGTCGCTTCTACTGGCCTGGCCTCTCCGGCAGTGTAGCAAAGTACGTCGCCTCCTGCAACCTTTGTCAGCGCCGAAAGCTTCCCACATCACCTCAAGGCTGCGAGCTGCAACCACTTCCATGTCCATCGGCACCATACGAAGTCGTTGGCATTGATCTGTATGGTCCTCTTCCAACGACTCCCACTGGCCATCGGTGGATAGTGACAGCTGTCAACCACTTGACACGTTACGCTGAAACATCCTGCGTTACTTCGGCCTCCGCCTCTGATGTGGTTACATTTATGCTTCAAGCCTTAATCTTGCGTCACGATGCTCGTCGTGTCATCTTGAGAGACCGCGGCAAAGCTTTCCTTTCACAAATTGTGGGGGATTTGCTCAGAGCCTCTGGCACCACCCACAAAACAACCTCCAGCTATTACCCTCAAACCAACGGGCTTACTGAGCGATTTCATTGTACTCTCTCCGATATGATAACCATGTACATTTAGCCATACCACACAAACTGGGACGCAATTAGGCCGTTCCTAACTTTTGCGTGTAACACCGCCGTACAACGCACAACTGGCTACTCGCCATTCTACGTTGTCTATGGCCGATCACCATTTTCTCTTCTCGACGTCTCGTTCTTGACCGCTCCCCTGACTCCATCCGCATCATCCTGTTAACAGTATGTGTCCCGCCTTCTCCACTGTCACCAGCTCGCTCGAGTTAACACCTGAGGCAAGACAACAGCACCGCAAGAATCTCTCCATGACGCATCTCACAGCGCCGTGTTCTTCCGCCCCGGCGACGAGGTGCTACTCCGGACACCAGTTCGCACTCCTGGCTTGTGCGAGATGTTTCAGTTTCGGTTCCTTGGCCCATACACAATCTTGGAGCAGACTTCTCCCGTGAACTATCTCGTCGAACCTGTCATTGCTCCAATGGACCGGCGCCGTCGCGGTACCCAGATTGTGCATGTTTCTCGGATGAAGCCTTTTGCAAGGCGCTTTCCGCACCTTTAAGCTGCGATCACGATGGCCACTCACACGCGGGGGAATTTAGTGTGGGCGTTTATGAGGCACTTCTTCATCACCTGTGCATGATCATCGTCACATCGTGTGCTTCATCTTCATCGCTTGTGGGGACACATCTAGATATTGTTCTGTGCCTCCGATGTGACTGGTTCGCCACGTCATCAAGGAGTATTAAAGGCGTGTAACGTTCTACGTCACAATATTCTCAAATTATTAATCACCAATAAAAAGAGGGGGGGAGGGGAGCTAGACGAGGACGACCTTCAGGGCGCACCATGCTTTTCTCATGAGGCTCATTAACTATATCGTATCGGCCTTGCAGTGGACCAAGACCGAGAGGGACAAGCTTGATCGGCTGATGCTGAACAGTGTCAGGCAGGTACTAGATATTCCCGCGACAGGGTGAGCACGGATAGGTTTATGAAGTTCGGTGTTGACAACACCACCCTCGAAGTAATAGAGGCGGAACTTTCGGCGTAGATCACGAGGCTCTCGGGCTCCAACGCGGGTAGGTGCCTCTTGAGGCGGCGGAAGTGCGGCCGCATTGCTATCAGAGTGAGGCGGTTCAGGTGGACTAGAAATCAAAAGGAAGTTCCGTCTTCGGTCCTTTGCCCAGACACGCGCACCCACATCACCATTCGGGAAGGCGAGCAGCTCGTGACAGGACGATTAAGAAAAAAGGTCGGCAGGGAAGCCCTTTTGGACGCAGCTCAATTCAAGCGCTCCAGTAAATTCGCGATCATGGCAGTCAGCGAAAAGGGCGAGCTCCTATATGTGGCCTTGGTAGCCGCTCCAACGGCCGACTTGGCAGAGCAGGTGACAGTTAGCTGGCCATGCAGGATGCAGCGTGGGCGACATCTAAAATATTGTCGAGTAGCCGGGCGATCACAGAAAGCGTGATGCTCAATAGTGTAAGTGAAAG